>SJYO01014747.1:14343658-14557373 GCA_006410555.1 Capra ibex
TCGGCCACTACCCCCTCTCGGCCACTACCCCCTCTCGGCCACTACTCCCCTCTCGGCCACTATCCCTCTCGAACACCACTCGCCTCTTGACCGGGCACCAGGACGACCAGGAGGAGGGCGGGACCCGAGGTAAGAGAGAGGTAGAGACCGTACCTCTAGGTCTCCGGTGTCCAGGTTCGAGGTGTATGAGTGAGGACGAGGTAGGGTGGTGACGACTGTCGTGGAAGACCGGTGTAGAACCCCCAGTGAGAGACGTCCTGTACGTCCGAGATCTTCACCAGACCGCCAGGAACCGTCTCCCTTGAGGTCCCGGGGAACGTCGATCATGAGATCCCCCATTGGGAAAGTGGGGAGGTGGAAGACTCCGTGTGACCTCCCCTCGGTACATTTCGGGTCCCGAATCCCATGGGGAACAGACTGGTTTCCTGACACATAGTGGTCTTCCCGAGTTCAATTTTCTGTTTTTTACTCCACGAGAGAGATATAAATGTCTGTGTGTGTGTCCTTATATGGGTCGGTATTTTATCTTACTTTAAAACGGAAAACGTCGTTGTACCTATCTGAACCTCTCTTGACACGATTCACTTTATTCAGTCTGTCTCTTTGTGTATATGACATGCGATAGTGAGTGCACACCTTGGATCTTTTGTGTTGTTTGATCACTGATATACAGTCAGTGCAGACTGAGACGCTGGGGCACCGGACATCGGACGGTCCAAGGAGACAGGTACCCTAAGAGACCCGTTCTTATGGTCTCACCCAACGGTACGGGAGGGGAGGTCCCCTAGAAGGGCTGGGTCCCTAGTTTGTGTGGAGAGAACACAGAGGACGTGACCGTCCGCCCAACAAATGGTGACTGAGTGCTCCCTTCGAGATCACTTATATAAGTTTCCCTTCGTCTGTGTCTACCTCTCTTGTTTGTTCACCAATGGTCACCCCTCCCCACTGCCACCACCTCACCTTCCACGTTTGACAACCT
Organism: Capra ibex; assembly: GCA_006410555.1. Taxonomy (NCBI): domain Eukaryota; kingdom Metazoa; phylum Chordata; class Mammalia; order Artiodactyla; family Bovidae; genus Capra; species Capra ibex. The sequence goes on from SJYO01014747.1 coordinate 14,344,638, forward strand.
ATATGCTGTCCGAGTTCCTACCTAACATGTCGTGTCCCTGTTATCGGTCATAAAACGTTATTGACAAGTACCTTTCATTGGAAATTTTTACTATATTTTTATTTTTTTACTTTTTCTGTTATTATGGTTCCCAAACACTTCTGTACTTTTACAGAAGGTTCAGACGAGTGAACCTTTACGTTAACCAGGTTGATACAACCTGTTGGAGACTCATCTTGATAATTTCTACTTCTATGACTACTGGGTCCGGAAAGTGGGGGTCCATGTGTAGGTTGTCTTTGTGTCCGTCTGGTTTTGAATTCGTGACATTGCGGGTGTCTCCCGTCACTAGTACTGTCGGGGATTGGCCAGTTGACATGTGTACAGGTGGTTCTCGTACCACCTACTTCATCTACTACTTTGCCACCATGGGTAGTGCGGCGCCCCACGTCCCCTTGTTTGAGGGATGGGGATGTGGGTTGTTCCGCCTAGACTGTTTGCCACGTCTCGTTTTCTCCGGTATGTGTTGCCTAGTACATGTTACAGTAAAGTCATCCGAAGGGACTATCGGGGGAGCCATTCCTTAGGCGGACGTTGCGTCCTCTGGGGCCAAGTCAAGGGCTCAGCCCTTCTAGGCGACCTCTTCCCTATTCGATGGGTGAGGTCATAAGAACTCGAAGGGAACACCGAGTCGACCATTTCTTAGACGGACGTAACATCTTCTAGACTCAAACTAGGGACCCAACCCTTCTAGGGGACCTCTTCCCTTTCCGATGGGTGTGGTCATAAGACCGGATCTCTTAGGGTACCTGATATATCAGGTACCCCAGTGTTTCTGTACTAACTCACTGACAGTGGAACCTGCTGAACTTGTTGTACCCCTAACAACGTATGAATCTCGACCGGAAGACATAGGTGTCTAAGTTGGTTGGCGTCTGGTATATGGTGACATCATAAATGATAACTTTTCATAAGTGTACATTCCACTGGGTACGCTAAGTTTGGGTACAACGACCCAGTGGACTTATATTTTGAGTTTCTGTCCATTTCCAATAGGTGTAATTATCTATAGTCTCCTAACTAATGAAACCCCCTTTCACCCACCCATCACCGTTCCCTTCGGTACGACCTTCGAAGACATACGACGTAATGGACTATACGCACCACCCTTACATCACACTTGTAAAATACTTTTAAGTATAATTCCGGAGTATAAAGGGATTCGTTTTGAAAACAGTCTGTATAATGTTCCAATTTTCGTTACCGTTTTTTTTAGTCGTTGTTTACACTTTAGCACCTCTTTTATTAAACTTTATAGCTAATTAACTCATTAATTAATTAAGACTCATTAATAATGAGTTTTAGTAAATATTATATTATTTGTAGTGATAGAAGTAGCACTTGACTATCATACTTCGGTAGTCCTAATCGATCTACTGTAAATTTTTATGACGAATAAAGTACAGAGGAGAAAAATACACAACCAGACAAGGTATTGAATTGAAAATACAATTGTTTCATTATGTTCACGTATTAAATATATATTTATTTCTAATAATAAGAACCGTGAATGTCTTTGAAAGACTAGTTTCAAAGTGATTGGGTTTCGTAAGCCTGTGGGAATAGATCTACGCAAGTGTATTTATATGGTAGAATAGAGAGTCCTTTTCCCATGGTTCCATTGGTCTGAAACCCTTGTAAAACGTGAAAATTTTAATAAGTATTCAGAGGTTATTCTTCCTGTCAACTTAGGAGGTCCCTTAGAAGAAATTTAAAAGTAAAAAAGAAATGAACACCTTTGTGTCGACTTCTCTCTCCAATAGTCTGTCTGGAAATAGAGGGAAACTTCGAAGTCTTTATCAGACCTTTCTTCTAAATCCAGAGTCGTGACCCAAGGGTGGTGACCGGGAACTCTTTTCAGTTGTTTAACCTATCCGGGCCGTTCGTTCGTTTGGAACTACTTCCGTGTCTGGGAAGAAAAGTCTCCCACCGCTTTGTTCTCGTTTGGACTGGGACGTCAAGGGGCAGACCTATTTGTCTTAGGAACAAACCAACCCTCACCCCGTCTCCACGTCACCGACTCGACCTTTTGGTGCACTCGCCCTTGGCGCAGGCGGGGGTGGCTCACAGAGTGGAGAAGGGATCATTGACAGAAGTAAAGGGAGGAACTAACTACTCGGATCAATGATATCTGTCTAAGTACGATGTTGTGTGCCGTCGTAGATCTGGGTTTAATCTCGCGACGATCCTAAGTCCCTACATGGGGACCACCTCATGGAACGTAGTCCTGAAGATGTTAGTCTCTAGATATGTGCACAACCCCTTAAGGTTGACGGGAGGTGGGACAAAGACGAGGGTACCGTTTAAAGTACAACTATAGTTCGAAGACAGGTAGTTGTGATAAAATAACGAAAACCAGTGTTCATAATTTAGAACTAAAAGTGGCTCACTTTTTAGTCCGGGGTGCCGGAGGGGTACAACGTCGGTTTGTTTACACGAAAATGACGGAGCTCTTCCTTTATTTATTAAATGAAAGTTTTCACACGACTCGTGACCCCACTTTAAGTCGGAACACAAAGAAGGACTACCTAAAATCGGGAGTCAGGCAGGTCCCCTCAGTTAATTTCTAATTCGACCTTAATCTCTCTTTGGTCGACCCAACGGAGTCGACCTGTCGTACGGGTAATCTAGTCTGTTTCCTACTCCTACTTCCCGTCCCCGTTGGACTCCTAACGAGATCTTTATTCGTCGTTGAGAGAGGAGAGCGGGTTACTGAGAGTTCCTGCACGAGACTCTTTTTACACCCCCTTTTCCATGGATCCAGAGCAATAATTTTAAGAATTGGGCCGTTATAAGTACAACATTTTTACTTTACTTTACGAGTCGTGTGTCCTGGTACGGACAAGTCAATGGTAACTGACGATGTCGCTCTTCAGTTCACGTAGAACATTCGACACTGAACAATTTTGCACTGACGATGAAGACTACTCGGAGTGGGGATCGTCGCACCTTATTAATTCCCCTATGTATCTCTCTACCCTAGAGGGACCACCGAGTTACCATTTCTTAACCAGACGTTACGTCCTCTGCACCCAAGTCAGGGACCTAACCCTTCTAGAGGACCTCTTTTTCCTTTACCGTTGGGTGAGGTCATAAGAACGGACCCTTTAGGGTACCTGTCTTCTCGGACCGCCCGATGTGAGACACCCCAGCGTTCTCTCAGTCTGTACTGACTCTCTGATTTCTCGTCGGTGTCCCTCTCCCGTGACAGGACCCCTACCTCGACATAGAACGGCGCCAAGGGCACCTGAGCTCGTCCCTACGGTAAGACCCTTCCGTAGTCGGTACGTCAAGGACCCTACACGTCCATTCAGTGTGAGCCTACCCAAGAGCACGGGGACGACCGACACCACACCCGTCGGACCCGGAACCCTGAGTGACCCCACGGAAGTGCTTACTCGACCGACCAAGATCCGTTTAGGTCCGGCGGGGTCATAAGTGTCGTGTGGAGGACGTTCTGACCACCCGTCGTGGACAAGAAGACGGTGTGAACAGGACACGGAGGGGGCAATCGGTGGGTTCAGTAGACACTAAGGTCCCGTCTCCAGAAGGAGGGATTTACGACAAAAGAGTCTATGAGTCCTCTCCCCCGACCGACCCCCTACGTACCTGGAAGTTCGGGGTAGTAGAGGAAGTGGGTCTTTTCGAGATAAAGCAGCAAAAGGTAAAACCTACAGACGGATTCTTAAACAAACTTATTTCTTGAGGGATCGATTTTTTTCCCCCCTCTTTTTTTGGTCAAACCCTTAATAAGGAGACCCACGTTAATTAGAGTACTTAAGAATTTACTTTGAAGTTGTCCCGAGAATTTCAGATCTTCAAATGAAGGATGTTGATAAAGAGTATGCCTCTCACTCACACACGCGAGTCAACACAAGTTGAGAAACACTGGGGTTCCTGACGTCGGAGGGTCCGAGAAGACAGGTACCTTAAAAGGTCCGTTCTTACGACCTCCCCCAACAGTAAAGAAGGAGGTCCCTCCTCCTGGAAGGGTTGGGTCCCTAGCTTGGGCTCAGAGGACGTAAAGGACGTGACCGTCCGTCTAAGAAATGGTACCGTGGTGGTCTCGGGTGGGGAGTTTCAGCTCCGGTCTGACACTTCAATTAAGTTGTCCATGAGGACACGTGCCTGATTCGGTGAAATCTCGACCCCCGGAACGAGGCTAACGAATCACTAGATGGCTACGTTTTGTTCTTCGGCGCGGTGTAAAGGGTGGAGGTCCTTACACGCCAACCGGACTGGGCATCCGCCAGGAAAGGACCGTTGGTAGTCGATTGAGAAGACAGTGTTTAAACCGTCCTGGAGGACCCCGTCGACGGACTTCAGCCCTCTCAGACCGGACGGTCGACTTTGTCCCACGGTCCCAAAGTACCGTCCCCGGACGGGGGAGACCCCGACTACACCCATTGGACCAACTCGTCACGACACCACGTCTCCTTGTGCGCACCTTGGACCGTGCAGGGTCCGTTTGGACGAGGGGGTGTCCGACTAAGATACTTACCTGGAAGTTCGTGCGCCAGCACGACCTCCGACCCCTTCCCTCTCGTCAGGTGCCTCGACTCTGTGGCCCTGCCCTCGACTTGCAAATGCGACTACAGGTATAAGCAATGCGACTACAAGTATAAGTCGGACCGTAGACAAGGTTCCCAAAATGGTTCTTTCTTCACTCACCTGATCCTTTCCCTCCCTGGGCGAGGAAAAGTGTCGTCGAAGAACCTCTCTAAGTGCCGGTCCAGACGGGTCCGTCAAGACCAAACCCTTAAAACAAGGCTTGTCAGGTTCCACTTGCTATTGCGGATACTACGGTCCTCCTGGACCGTGGACTCGGCTAGGAACTTCCTGGACATCCCACAGGTGTCCGTCCTTCATAAGTGTCACCCTTACCGGTCTCGTTTTTCGGTACTCCATCCCTGTACCCGAACAGACCCTTTACGACTCCTCATTGAAGTCGTCCTCGATTTCCCTTACCCCGCCCTCGCCCCCGCCCCCCGTCCCCCCTCACTTTACCCTCGACTCTCTTGGACCGTGTGAGGTTCATTGGAGCGTCCGACCCAGTGCGAAGGCAAACCGACCACTACCGTAGACCGCCCCGAAAGACTCGTCCTCGTCCCCCAAGACTCCTCTCGAGACCGTGTTTCTCACGTCCCTCGACCCTCTCCTTCCACCCGGACCGATTGCGCTGTCCTTGGGCTCCTAGGGTCAGTGGGGAGGGGTCGGGTCCTACGATGGGAGGGTCCGACGGACCCTGCTCCTTACGACCGACCGAGAGGCCCCTCCCTCCTTTGAGCGAGAGTGGTGAAGGACCTCCCGAGACCAGGGTCCCGTCCGATAAAAACCGAGAGGGTCCGGACACGAACTGTTCTTTCCGTGTCGACGTCCCGCGAAGGTGGGGTCCCCCTGAGTGACAAGGTATTCCCCGAACTGTATGCCAGAGGGTCGGGGATCCCGTGTTCCTCCCACCCATCCACGACAGGAAGGACCTCAGTGGCACAGGACCCAGACCCCTTTCAGTCGGTTACCGGAGACAGGTCGTGCGTGGTTTGTGACCTTCGTCCACAAGGACCCCCGACCCAGACGAGTACCTAGGGTCCTGTCCTTCTCTGTGAGCGAGTGTGACATCACTGAGGTCGGACGGGAGACTAGTGGGTGTCGACTTTGCACGTTCCCACGAGGGTTCCCTCCGTCCCTGCGTACTCGGGACGTCTTACTAGGGACCCGTTCCCCCTAAATATCAGTTCCTCGACACAAAACTTCCCTGGGTGACCTTTGTTCTACTCTTTGAAGCATTCCTACTCTCGAAGTAGACTCGGATCTTGCGAGGTAGTGAGACAAGTAAGTGAGTGGTAGAAAGTGAGGCTAATGAATTTTGAGGGATGAAGGGGTCAGGAGCTCAAGAACGGAAAGGTTGTGTAGGAGTTGTAGCTCCGGGTTCTACGACCCGAGGAATTACCGTCTCGATTCCTAAGTAGAGGGAACTAGAGAGACACGCGTCTTCTCATTGTACTTACAACTCTTTTTCCCTTGCCTACTTGTTTACTTACTTGCTTGCACTGAACCCCCTCTCGAGGTGGACTCCCACCACAGGAGAAGGGTGGGGTCGTCAGGGGACTCTCGACCCTTCCCTGTATTTCGACGTTCACGTGTCACTTCTACCTCCCCTGGGCGCTTCCTACGTTCTTGGGACTTCCGTTTGTCCGTCACGTGGACTTTCTTTACACGACCCAGAAGGAACCGCCAGGTCACCATTTCTTAGGTGGAAGGTCACGTCTCCTGTGCTCAAGCTAGGGACTAGTTCCTTGATTCTAGGACGTACGGCGCCCCGTTGATTCGGGTGCCTGGCGTTGATCTCTCGGGTTCGCGGTGTTGTCCTCTCTTCGGGGACACACCCCGTTGTCTCAGGTGACTGGTGTCACTTCTGGGTCGTGTTTTTTGTCTTTGTTATGACATTGTTTAAAATATCTCTGAAAATTTTTTACCGGGTGTCGTTTTTGTTGTTGTTTTTGTAAATTTATCTTATTTTTGGCTTTACACGTTTAGGTCGGAGAGGTGACACGGGGGAAATAAAAGTCACTACGGGGTAAAGTCTTCCACTTTGACTCAAAGTGAAGGGGGGTCCTCCTGCGGACGAAAGAAACAACGTCTTCACCTCGAGTCCCCGTCTCCACTCCGACTGCTTACCCTCGTCTCGACCACTTTCAGTGGTAGGAGTGGTCGTCGGACGTGGAGTCATTATCTTCCTACTACTTTTACTATACACCCCGGTGCATCATTATGACCCACGTTCTGTAAAACGATTCGCGAACAGTACGTAATAAGTGACTCATCAGTGTTATACTGATCCTTTATCTGTGATAGTAATAGTGGCAAACCCTTCGTCCAAATTACTCTAATTTACAGACCCAGTTCCAGTGTATCGACCATTCCTTCCCCGTTTCGTCACTAAATTTGGATCCGACACACTGACGTTTAAGTGAAGACACGTGAGACCCCGGTAATTGAAAAAAGGATCGTACCTATCTGCCAGTGTACACAACCGTTTCCCCATTGTTCTTCCTTCCCCTTCTCCCAGAGGATTGACGGTTCATGGTACGATCCACGAAATACGTACATTTGCTTGCACCATGTTCCGAATTGTGGTTCTTTATATAATGTGAATAGAAACGCGTCTACTTCGTAGACATGCAGTCTCCACTTTGACGCCCAGACTTGAGTATTCACCATTAATCGGGTTCACTCCTCGTCCTCTTCTTCCCCTGTTGTCTCCTACTCTACCATCCTACCGTAGTGACTAAACTACCTGTACTCAAACTCGTTCCAGACCCTCAACCACCACTACCTGTCCCTCCGGACCACACGAAGTCAGATACCCCAGTGTCTCTCAGTCTGTGTTTGTTCGTTGACATGACTTCTCATGACTCCGACCAGTAGCTAAATCCCTTGGTTGCCCTCTCTACCGCATCTCTGTCTCCTCGTCTACCCCATCAACTCCCGCCATCGCATGACATTCGTGACTTGATCTAATCTTCAACCGTTTTTCAAAAGGACATTTTCCGGTCTCAGTGATTAAATCCGAGATGACTATTTTTGTCCTAAACCGGACACCCGGTATCAAACGACCGGGGACTTGAGGACAAAAGTTGTCGTCGAAAGTATAAACTTAAGTAAGTACTAAACTTACTTAGTACTGAACTTAAACAAGATGCTTAGATTTTAGTAATCGTATACGACAGTTTTCCATTTGTGGACCCATTAATAATTTAGATGAGACCACCCTTTTAAGATTATGTACATGTTTAAAAGATCACCCTTGTCTTTTTCCTCATGAAAGGTGACTCTTCTCTCTCTTTTTTTTTTTCCCGTGTAAGGGTATGAGACTCGGGACTTATGTCTTGTCTACGATTCTGAATTTGACTGTAGGTTTAGGAAACGAGGAGAAACCTTATACCTGGTCTCGAATCTACTCAGTCACCAAACCCATTAATTCTTGATTTCTAGTGACCGAAAGTAAGATTTCCGGTATACGAGTGTCTTTCGAAAAGGGAACACGACTACGGTCCGTGACTACGTGTCGAGGTAAAAATGACTTCTTACTCCCTCGAATCAAGTGACTCCTTTCTTTCTTAATTTCCTAACCTTTATAGCTGTAGTCTTTATTAGGCAGAAGTATTTGGTATTACCCTCCTGTCCCGACACGTCCTGACTCCGATATTAAATGCCCACTCTTTTTGGGAGACCATTGACTAAATACCTAAACTGAAACTGGTTACTGGAGGTCGTCTGTAGGAAGGATCGGGACCACGTAGACTCTTTAGATTTTTAGAGGGGGCTTCACGACTACCCTCCTTTGGTTGATCTTCGTTTTCCGTACAACAAATACAAATACATCCTCTAATAGGTCAGGTTGTAGACTAAGTTATTAGTTATAAAGGTAAAAGTTATACACTCAGTTATCAGTTGTAAATGACTCACTCCCAGAAAGGACAAGGACCAGGGTACGTTCAAGACTCCTCTTTTGTCACTCGTTTTGTGTTCTGCCGGTTACAGGAACAGGAACAACGTAAATCTCAGGTGACCCCCCCCCTGGTAAACCTTCTACAATAAACCCCCGAAGGAACCACCGAGTCACCATTTCTTGGGTAGATGGTTATGTCCTCTGTACCCAAGACAGGGACTGGGTCTTCTGGGGTGTACGGCACCTCGTCGATGTGGACACACGGTGTTGATGACTTCGGGTTCACGGGATCTCAGGTCCAAGGCGTCGTTCTCTGCGGTGACGTTCCCCTTCGGGTGTGTGGTTTCGATCTCTCGTCGGGGACGAGCGACGTTGCTCTTTGTGGGCGCGACGTCACTTCTGGGTCGTACCGGTTGTACTCTTTGAGGGCGCGTCGTTACTTCTGGGTCGTGTCGGTTGTGCGCTTTGAGGGCGCGTCGTCACTTCTGGGTCGTGTCGGTTGTGCTCTTTGAGGGCGCGTCGTCACTTCTGGGTCGTGTCGGTTGTGCTCTTTGAGGGCGCGTCGTTACTTCTGGGTCGTTCCGGTTGTGTTCTTTGAGGACGCGTCGTTGCTTCTGGTCGTGTCGGTTGTGTTCACTTATGTCAAAAATTTTCATAACCATTATAATTTTTGTTCTTTTATATAAAAATTGGAGTTGGTAATTTTCGTAAAGATCATTCCACACGAACATTTCTTTTCTAGACGGAGACCGGGAAGAAAGGACGCTACAGAATCCTGAGGTAAAGGGACCCCATGTAAGGGTTGTAAAAAAGAAAGGAGAGATTAATTTGGTCTTACATGACTCGATAATAAACCAAATGTTGGATTACTTTTGGTAAAGATCTCGACGGTCCTCTACGAAGGAGAGTCACAGAGTGACTGTTGTCCTTTACATAGTCCTATAGCAACCTGTCTGGCAAGTGAAGAGCGGGACGTGGTACTCCTGTACCGACCAACAATGTCCGAACTTCCATTTCGTCGTACAATAGACGTATGTTTCCTTGTCTCCAGTCCGACTAGAATCGAATGAGAAGGTGGTTTTCTGTTGTCGAGGTATCACTATCCTTTTTACTGACACTGTTCATTCAAAAGATGGACCCGTTAAGTAATGACTCCAGTTTTCTTTGTGTTTCGGAAGAAACTATGAATCCTTGAGTCTAGCCCAACCGTTTTTTAAACAAGCCCAAGCAGGTATCCTGCAATACCTATTGGGCTTGGTTGAAGAACCGGTTAGGTTATGTAGTAGGTGTACGAAAATGACTCTTTTGTAAAGTTTGTGTATGAGTTATTGATTTTAGTTCTTGAGTTCTTACTCTTTCAGGGTCCTATGATCCTTTCCGTTTCTCGTTATTGTAGTAGATTTTCATTTCTTACTTCATACTTACCGACGATTTTAAAACCAAATTTTTAACTCATACTTTCGGTTTTTGACTCGAACTTCTGTATAAAATACCATCTTTATTAATACGTCACTCTTGGACTCGGATATGTCTTAGTCTCTGATATCGGAATCTGATATAATTGTTAACCTTTACCCGACTCCCGACCGACTTGTTGTTTCCTTCGTTCAGTTACTTAAAGATTAAAAAAGTTGCCCTTCTTTCTAGAATGAGGATCGAAAAAAGGGGAATAGATATTACTAATCTCTCTATGTCCAGATGTTAGATTACTTCTCGTAATGATCCTGATTTTTGTTAGAAGGTCAAGTGTGGTCATTAATTATTTCCCTTGCTATTTTATATATTTATTCGTTTGTGTTTTGTGTTTCAGGTAGATTTTCCTCTCTTTAAGTTTTTTTCGGTCTTACTCAAAATTTCTCTATTTGGTATTAGGTTTATATAAGACAAACTGTTTCGTGCATTTTATATTCGGGATCTTTCATATTTTTTTATTCTTACCTGTCTTTTTATAGTCCGTTGTATTTATCTTTCTTGTTATAATTTTACTCTATATGGCACACTCTGAAATAAAACCCCCCGAGGTTTTAGTGACTTCTACCACTAACGTCGGTACTTTAATTTTCTACGAATGAGGAACCTTACTTTCAATACTGGTTGGATCTGTCGTATAAGTTTTCGTGTCTATAATGAAACGGTTGTTTCCAGGCAGATCAGTTCCGACACCAAAAAGGTCTCCAGTTCATACCTACACTCTCAACCTGACACTTCTTTCGACTCGTGGTTTCTTAACTACGAAAACTTGACACCACAACCTCTTCTCAGAACTCTCAGGGAACCTGACGTTCCTCTAGGTTGGTCAGGTAAGACTTCCTCTAGTCAGGACCCTAAAGAAACCTTCCTTACTACGATTTCGACTTTGAGGTCATGAAACCGGTGGAGTACACTTCTCAACTGAGTAACCTTTTCTGAGACTACGACCCTCCCTAACTCCCGTCCTCCTTTTCCCCTGCTGTCTCCTACTCTACCGACCTACCGTAGTGACTGAGCTACCTACACTTAGACTCACTTGAGGTCCTCAACCACTACCTGTCCCTCCGGACCACACGACGTTAAGTACCCCAGTGTTTCTCAACCTGTGTTGACTCGTTGACTTGACTTGACTGTATATATTTTAAGTTGTTAGGGTGTAGATACATAAATTGTCTCTCTTTACTTTTGTGTCTAGACACCCGTTCACAAGTGTCCTCGTAATAAGTATTATCAGTTTTTGACTTTGTCGGGTTACAGGGAACTTACCGTATACCTATTTGTTTAACTATACAGATATGTTACTTTATAATAAGTCGTTATTTTTCCTTAGTTGATGTCCATCACAGGGTTGTGACGACTTAGAGTCTTCGTAACTCGACTTACTTTCTTCAGTCTGTGTTTTCCGAGGTATGCGTTACCAAGGTAAGTGTTCTGCAAGCTCTTTCTGTTCAGTTATTCCCATCATAAGTCTGGTCATCGACGGTCCCTGGTCCTTCCCGTCCTCCCCCGCCAGACGCTTCTCCCGTCTCTGTTGAAAATCGTCACTACCTTAGAGATATAGACCTAATGTTCCCACGAGTTTGTTGATATGTGTTAACAGTTTTGAGTCTGACATGTGAACTTTCTCATGTAAAATAGTCTCCATTATAGAGTTTTTTAGACTGAAAATTTTTTCTTTTCTTTTTATTGTTTGTTCCAGTAAAGTATATTCTATCTACCATACTTCTTTCATGGAACATGAAGTCGTAGACTTTTAATCGTTGTTCCTCTGTAACTTTTCTTGTCGCAGTGTACTTACTCGCATCATGAGGAAAAAGTCAGAACCTAGTTATTAAAAAAAAAAAGTTTTCTTTTTGTCTCTTAGTACTGAATAGTTTTAATGTACACTTATGGATTTTTCGTTTGTTATCGTTTGAGATGGTCTACCTTTAATTATCAGAGATGAATGCATAAAAGATAAATAGTGTCAGGAGAGTCTACCAGTAATACGGGTCGACCGTCCGTTCCTTTGACTCTGTCCATTACTGATCCGTTATACCGTTTCCGGAGTGTCCCTTACCTTTTCCCGAGTTTCGGTCTAGTCGACTGAATGTCAACAACCCCGTGTCCTACCGCCCCTTCCCTATCAGTCCGTACCGGTGCACGTATGTGAGATAAATTTCACCTATTGGTTGTTCCTGGCTGACATATCATGTGCCTTGAGACGAGTCACAATCCACCGTCGGACCTATCCTCCCCCTCACAAAAAGTCAATTTGCGTAACTAAAAATTAACTTCCCATTAACGAAATGTCATAACACAACAAAAAACGGTTTGTAGTCGTACCTAGTCGGTATCCCTATGGATACAAGGGAGGACTCAGTCTTCTTACCCATGTACACATCTCGGGGAAGCGACCCGTGGACTTTGATGTAACGCGGGTAAGTGTCGTAACAAACAAGTGACCGATATGGAGTTATGTTTTATTTTACAAATTCTTTTTTTGTGTCCAATCAACAGTACTTACACTATCATCGGTTAGGATTATTCTAACCCGACCGGTTTTTCAAGTAAACCCAAAATGACATTCTACTTGTTTGAAAGACCGGTTAGTCTATGATAAACATTCAGACAGTTGATAATTTACATCTTGTATCGTAAAGGAATGCAGAGGAGAGTAAAGACAAGACGGTGACATGTTGTTTCTCGTTTTGTTTAAAAACACCTTAAACAGGTAGATTCCAAGACCTCAGGTTGAAGTCGGTTTAGTGTACTAGACTATGTGGATTTTGGATGTGGAATTTAGTGTATTTAGGTTCTGACATAATTCGTTACTCACATCTCTTTATGGTGACGAACATTTGGTGCAGGTTTGTGTGTTTTCCCATATTATCTTTCATTTATACTTATACGGACGGTTACAAGGAAACCCAATGGTAAATATTGACACGCGTCAGTGGGGAAGGTAAAGAAGGGAGGGGTGACGAGGACACTAGGTGGTTTCGGGTGCCCTATGTCCGTTGCCAGGCCTGGACACCCGTCTCTCCGGGATAGAGTCTGATCCCCCAGTGTTTTAAGAGGGTCCTCTTAGACTACGGTCTGGAATGAGACTCCCTATTTATCCTTAATAGGTTATTTCTGTTACCTCGACTACTCCTTCTCATACTACTCGCCTTCAGAACTCCCTACTACCGTGTAGTATATATACCAATGTCGTTACGATAGGTTATTCCATGGGTAATGGGTGTGTCCTGATAATTTTACATCGACCAGGTTTGCTTCTACGTGACTTTCCCATCGAGTGTGACCAGAGTTTTTCAATCATAGGTTCCTGTTAACACTTTATCGATTACATAGTTAACACTTTATCGGAACATAGTCAGTTCACAGTTTTACTATGATATCTATAAAACCTAATTTATGTCGTAGTTTTAATCAAAGTGGACAAGGAAAAAAAAAAAAAAAAAAATGACATCGATGAAATGAAAAATTCCATCATCTTTTAAATGTCAATGTCGAACGTAAACACCGAGGGTAGTATAAAGAAAAAAGAAAGACCAAGGTGGAATGTCGTACTTTGTAGAATTCGAGGGACTGGTCTCTAACTTGAGTCCGGGAGCCGTAACCCTTGAGTCTCTGTATTAGTGACCTGGTGGCCCCTTCAGGAAGGGTAATATAAAGATGAGAGCCTGTCTTACCCTGAGTCTCACCGATTTCTACTACTCTTATTGTCTATAGTCTAATAAAAAGTAGTACTATCACTTATAAGTACCTCACGAGACACAACATTCGTAAGTGGTCCCAATCGTGTAGGTTATCAGGGATGTCCAAAATCTCCGTCCGAGACATGAGGTCATAAAGGTGAAATTTCCTATTTCTCGAACTCCGTTTTATGAAAACGAAGGGGTAGTGTGTTATTCCTCGTCTCTCGTCTCTAAGTTTGAGGAAAAACCAGGTCTTGGAGGGGAGGATCTACGTATTCTATGTCTTCCTCGAAAACAACAGAAGGAGTTCCGTTACCTCCGGTCTCTCCTACGATTCTTCTCGCGGAACATGGTCTTCGTCGGGTTGAAGGGTGGACATCCCTTTGTTCGACTCGGACCTAGACCCTCTCGTCTCAGGGTCCCTCGGACTCCTGGTAAGCGGTCCGATGTTTTAGACGGACTCTCGTCAGGGTTTAGTCCTGTAATGAGGAGAGGATGAGACTTCTGTGTCGAGTCGTGTGAATGTATAGTTAATATAGAGTTATTTCGACCTTGTTAATTTTTTATTTAATTTTTATTCGATACGTACCAATTTTGAATTTTTTTTTTTTTTAAGAGACGGATATCTTATGGAAACAAAGGTTGGTGGGAGAGGGGTCCCGTCAGACCCAGGGAATAGCGTTAGTCGTGTGTGTACGTAGGAACGTCAGGATCCGACGCCTGACGGACCGGTACGAAACTCTTTATTAGGATTGACTTACTAAAACTTACGGATAAGGAACGTCTCATTTATGGGTGGCAAAAGGGTCAGGGAAGCCATGCGTGGCGGACAGAGACCTTAGGATTGTTAGTGTCTCTCAACGACGTGCGGTTTGGTCATGGGGCTACAGTGTCCGTCTTACAGTGTGGGTGACACTCCGAGCTCCTTCGACGGGTTCCAGTGTGAAGTCGGATTCCAGGCGGAAGAGGTCCCACGCTCCAGGATGGGCCGAGACAGAGTTCGCGACGACATACGGTCCCCTCCGAGAACGGACCTCGCGGGGGACCCACGACCCCACCCTCACGTTCCTCTCTCACCCTACCTTTTTCCCTCACCCTCCTCCCTCGGTGCAAACGTTACTTCCCAGTTCGACCTGTGTCCGGGTGTTGGTGGTAGACCCAAACGCCCCGCGGGAGGACCGGACCCTTGGACGACGGTACCTTTGACTAGTAGTCACTCGTAGACCCGTCTTAGGCCGGAAACTTTTGTCAGGTGAAATAGTTTTCCCGAGTGTGGGTACAGACACCCACACTGTCGACCGAGTCAAGTCCCGATTAGGACGTCAAAGGGGGCATAGAAGAGGAGGGATACCTGGTGTCGAAGGAACAAGAGACGGGGACACAGGTCGCTCGGTTCTAGTCCCCAATGATTCACACACTCCGACCTGTCCAAACCCCCCCCGCACGTCCTATCCTACACCTAGGACGGTCGGGGTCCGTTTCCGCAAGTTTAAGTTAATTTTTGTCACGTGAAGACTGTCGGTTGACGTCGTGTAGTCCGACGGTCAAGAGTTCGAGTCGGACCCCGAACTGTGAGAGAGAGGTCCAAGAAAAGGTGACGAAGGGAATTTGCCATTTCTCCCGTGTACGATCGCCTACAATTGACTCCTAAATGAAATAAACGTGACCCGAAGGGACCACCGAGTCTACCATTTCTTAGGTGGACCTTTCGTCCTCTGTACCCAAACTAGGGACCAACCCCTCTAGGGGACCTCTTCCTTTACCGTTGGGTGAGGTCACAAGAACGGTCCTCTTAGGGTACCTGTCTTCTCGGACCTCCCGATGTCAGGTACCCCAGGACTTCTCAGTCTGTACTGACTTACTGATTGTGAAAGTGAATAAACACGATTTAGTAAAGTAGAGTAATTTTTTTTTGTTGTTGTTACTACATAGATGAGTAAAATGTCTGTTCTTTGACGCTGTGTCTCTTCAGTTCACTTACTGGGTGTCGCGTGTCATTCGTCCGTCTCTACGACCCACCCTTGGGTCCGTCGGTCTGTGGGTCCGAGGGTAGGAGACCCTTCCCATAGATCACGGGTCGTTCCACAGGTCGAAAAGCTACTTCTTTAGCAGAAGAGAAAGCTACGTTTTACGCTGTGATCGAAATAGTACTGTGAACCTCTCTGGAATGTGAACGGGTGACATCTCTCCGACCTTCGCCCAGACGGAAGAACCTCCCTAGGACGGAGAAACTCTCTTTCCTTTACGTCCACCGGTTCTCCGTAGACTTTTATACTGGTTGTAACGATTAGTAGTCCCTTTACGTTTAGTTTTGGTGTCACTCTATAGTGGAGTCTGAACAGTCTCTCCGACAGTAGTTTTCTTATGTTTATTGTTCACAACCATTCCTGCACCTCTTTTCCCTTGGGACGATGAGACAACTGCCCCTACTTTTAA
Organism: Capra ibex; assembly: GCA_006410555.1. Classification (NCBI taxonomy): domain Eukaryota; kingdom Metazoa; phylum Chordata; class Mammalia; order Artiodactyla; family Bovidae; genus Capra; species Capra ibex. The sequence continues at coordinate 14,360,718 of SJYO01014747.1, forward strand.
CCACGTCGGTGACACCTGTCGTCGTACCTTCAGAGAGTTTTTTGATCTCAATGATGTCCTGGACCATAATTGTTAAGGTGAGGACCCAAATAAAATTTTTCGTGATTGAGTTATTTACGTACGTGGGGCTACAAGTGTCGTCGTAATAAGTGTTAACCGCTCTATACTTCTGTTGGATACACAAGTAGCTGTCTACCTATTTCTTCCACGCCACATGTGTATACACACAAAGAAACACACACACACATATGCAATAGATAGATAGATACTGCACGCCACGACACGAATCAACGAGTTAGTACCGACTGAGAAACGCTTGGGTACCTGACGTCGGACGGTCCGAAGAGACAGGTACCCTCAGAGGTCCGTTCTTATGACCTCACCCAACGGTACGGGAGGAGGTCCCCTAGAAGGGCTGGATCCCTAACTTGGGTCCAGAGGGCGTGACGTCCACCTGAGAAATGGTGGTCCCTTCGGGTCCTTGTGACCTCACTAATCGGATAGGGAAGACGTCCCCTAGAAGGGCTGGGTCCTTGACTTAACCCCAGGGGACGTAACGTCCGCCTAAGAAATGGTCGACTCGATGTTCCCTTCGGGATGTATATACTATGCATATGTGTTTTCTTCGTTTAAAAGGGTGAATGTCGTTCTACTTACCTGAACCTCCCGTAATACGATTCACTTTATTCAGTCTCTTTCTGTTTATGACATGCCCTAGAGTATATTCCCCTTAGATTTTTTACGTTGTGTGAGAACTTACATTGTCTTTGCCTCGTTTGAGTGTCTATTTGATCGGGACTGTCGCGTCCCTCGTCTTTGATGACCCACACTCTCTCGAAGTTCCTACATGACTTGTTGGACGTCTTATGTCGGCTGTAAAAGATTACCTGTCATTTACTTTTCATTGGAAATCTTTAACATAATTTTTTATGTTTCATTTTTTTTTTTTTTTTTCTATTTAGGGAACTTTGAAGTCACTAGGGAGAAGGTCTCCGTGAACAAAGAGGTACCGGAACCCAGATAGGTAGACGGGGTCCGATTCGACTGAAGGGTGTCGGTTCAGGGGGGAGACGGACCGACGAAGGTGGAAGGTCGTAGAAGGAGGGAGAAGGACCTGAGGAGGAGGTGGAAGACCAGGACTGTCACTGAGTCGACTCTGTCGGGAGTGAGAGGAGTCAGAGGGGATCCGATTCTGTGTACGGGGGTCGAATCACGGGGGGAGGGGTAGTAGCCGTTTATGAGGGTCGTGTCCTTCCTTAAACGTGTTAAGTAAAAATAAGTACTCAGACAGAGACTTTTGAAGTGGTCGAGGAGGTCCTGTGTGGCGTTTATATATGACGTTTATCCGGACGTCTGTGGGTTGTTTGGTTGGAACGTTTGTCATTCTTCTCAGGCTCTTTATTTTTCAGTTACCACAGGGATTTGAACACACACTTTCACACTCAGCGAGTCAACATAGACTGAGAAACGTTGGCATACGCGACATTAGACGGTCCGAGAAGACAGATCCCTTAAGAGGTCCGTCCTTAAGACCTCACCGATCGGTAAGGGACGCAATCCTTAGAAGAACTGGGTCCCTAGTTTGGACCCAGAGGACATAACGTCCGTCAGAAATGACAGACTCGGTGGTCCCTGCAGGGATTTGAATCCAGTCAGATTTGGGAACCCTGGAACAAAAGACCCTGGGTGACGACGGGGACCTGAACAGGAATCACAGTCTAGGGTCACTTCCGGGGTTCGCCACGGGTGTGGGTACCAGTAATGTCTGCCGTTTTCCGGGGGTCGGACCGGAGGGTCCAGGCCCCTGTGACAGAGAGAGTGAACAGTGACTAGAGCAGACGGTGGTACCCTGGCGTCCCGAGTGTCTCTCATGCAGAATGAATTATGTCTCTTACATGTTTCTTTTTCAGTTGAAACTCGGTCCTTACTACTGTCCAGACTTCCTTTATGAAAACGACTTCAAAGGCCTAATGTCAGAGATTAGACAGTTGTCTCCTTTGCATTGCCCTTTGGGGGTCATATTATTTTTGCGATAGGGAGCGCCAGTGTTGTGACGCCAGAGGGAAACCGGACAGACGTCCGTGGAACCCCCAGAGGTGTGAGCCTGGGGTCTAATAGACTCGTTGTGTGGAGGAAATTCTTGGACGAAAGGAGAATTAAGTCCAGAACGGTCGGAATCGCGATCACTGTAAATCACGACTCATTAAGAACCAACACCCGTCGCGACACGTAGAGTCCTATAACTCGTCGTACGGACCGGAGGCAGGTGATCTACGGACAACGTAGGAAGGTAGGAGTTGTTGGATTGGACTTAGGTCTGTAGCGGTTTGTAGGAGCTTCCCTGTTTAGTAGGGTCTGACTCTTGGTACCAGAATTGAGTGGCAGTAGGGGACGCCAGTGAGTCCGTTGAGGTAGAAGGAGTTTCCTTGGTAATAAAATCTGTACGTACGACGCACGATTCAGTGAGTCGATACAGGTACAGAAACGCTGGGAAACCCGACGTCGGGTGGTTCGAGAAGACAGATACCCTAAGGGGTCCGTTCTTGACCTCACCCAACGGTACAGGATGAGATCCCCTCGAAGGATTGAGTACCTGACTTGGATCCAGAGAATGCAGAGGACGTGACGTCCGCCTAAAAAATGACGACTCGGTGGTCCATCCGGGAATAAAATATGTGAGTCTGTTTTTAGGATCGAAGGAGGACGACAAGAAGGTCAGTGGGTGGTTACGGGTAAGTAACGTAGTAATCAATTGACTCCGAACTTAGATTAAAACTAGGGAATAATCGGCACAGGAGACTGATAAGTCCATTGGAGACACGTTGACGAGGTTCAGTGGTCTTCCTCTACTAGTGACAGTTCAAGTCTACTCTAGTTTACGCGTCGTGGACCGGCGTCTCCCGGGCGTCCTTGTAAAAACAAGGACCTATAGGTAATGGTAAAGAAAAGACCCCTGACTCCCTCGCCTCTCGACTTTCAGGAGTGGGAAGGTAGAGTCAGGGGATGGGGTCCCGGGTGGGGGGCGCGAAAGGTCCCAAACACACCTACCCCCGTGCCAAGTAGAGTATCGGCTCTGGGCGTCTCCTGGTCTCTCGTTGTCCTTCGCTTGACCCCCGTTACAATCCTACGAGGGACCCGGAGCCAAGAGTGGGTCTCATGTCCAGTCATGTGTCGTAGAAGGACCCCAGGACAAGTATCGTCGACGGAGGAGAGGTAAGGGTGGGGATGGGGTCGTGGTCTGGGTGCACTCGGGTGTTAGACACAGGCTCTCCAAAGAGGTGTGCTGGTGTCGGTTTACAAAGGTTTACACCGTGACGTCTATGTTTTCAGATACATTTTGAGAACGTGCTTCGTGAAATAAGTTAAGTAAGAGTCATGAGTACTTAGTACACTAAGACGAAGTACATCCACGACGTTTCTGACTTAATCACTTGTGACTTGGTGACGAGGGTCCCCTTGATGTACCAATCAATCGTGGACGGTCGGAGACCTCCGTCGTCAAGGTAGTTGTCTAGGTACATATTGGAACAAATCATACAAAGACGAAGTCAAGTCAAGTCAACGAGTCAGCACAGGTTGAGAAACACTAGGGTACTCGTACGGTCCGAGTTCTGTGGAATAAATTAATTGTAACTTGGAATAAGTAATTGTAACTTGAACGTCGGGTTGTACTCGAGACAGTGAGTACGGACCTGGTTCGAATAGTGTGTGGAGAAAAGGGGTAGTCCGTATAGTGTCAGAAGGACGTGAATCCCTGTGATCTGTCGCGAAGTCGTGATACGGTCCCCCAGGAAAGTTTCTCGTTTCACTTCCACTTTGCACAATCAGCGAGCGGTACAGACTGAGAACCGCTGGAGGACCTGACACCGGGCGGTCCGAGGAGACAGGTACCCTAAGAGGTCCGTTCTTATATAAGTTTGTCGTTTTAGTGGTTGTCTTTCCTGTCTTTACGTCGTACTTGATCTGGTGTCTTTCCTGTGAACAAATACCATCGTCTCGACTTTGTTCGTCCGTCTCATACCGGAGTCCACTGGAAGCGACCCCTACACCCCGCCCCCCGTGAACTTGCAGAGCCACGAGACGTATTCACTGTCTACTAGTGTTTTCACAATGTTCCTAACTAGGACTCCAAAGTTTATTTCATAACTCATCCACTCAAACGTTTATATGTTAAGCGGTTATCACTCTGAGATTGTATATTCGGATATTGATGGATTCCTAGACATGTGTGTGTGTGTGAGGGACACGGTTTGTCCATAGTCGGAGCAGACGAGAAGACCGACCCCCTCCGACGACCAACACTCTTCCTTCGAAGTACAGACACGTCCGTACAGAACGTTCCGTTCTACGACGTACCGTCACCCTAGGTGTGAGTGATCGATAAAAACCAGTCCTCTCTGGACCTCCATACTCCCATAACCCCTTTTACCCAGGTAAGTAAATAAAAAAATTTTTTTCTTGGTAGATCGTGTCTACTACTGACATTGGTACTTTAATTTTCTGTAAACAAGGAACCTTCCTTTCGACACTGGTTGGATCTGTCGCATAATTTCTCGTCTCTGGTAGTGAAACGGTCGTTTCCAGGTATCTCAGTTGCAATACCAAAAAGGTCATCAGTACATACCTACACTGTCGACCTGGTATTTCTTCTGACTCTCGACTTATTAACTACGAAAACTTGACACCACGACCTCTACTGAGAACTCTCAGGGAACCTGACGTTCCTCTAGCTTGGTCAGGTAGGATTTCCTTTAGTTGGGACTTATAAATAACCTTCCTGACTACGACTTCGAGTTCATGAAACCGATGGACTACACTTGTTGCTGAGTAACCTTTTCTGGGACTACGACCCTTTCTAACTTCCGTCCTCCTCTTCCGCTCCTGCCTCCTGTTCTACCAACCTACCGTAGTGGCTAAATTACCTGTACTCAAACTCGTTCGAGACCCTCTACCACTTCCTGTCCCTTCGGCCCACACGATGTCAGGGACCCCAGGGTTTCTCAGTCTGTGTTGACTCACTGATTTGTTATTTATTTATTTATTCGAAGTGGTCCCGAGGAAGACCCAGGGACGCTTGGTCACTGTCGAATAGGGGATGGAGGAACGAAAGTATAACGTCCTCGCAGCGTCCCTTCCCAGTGTCTGGATCTTAAGGTGCAGTTGGAACGACACGACCGACGTCCGTGCCCTGACGTACGTCTGGAGGGGGATGGGATGTCCGTGGAGTGTGTTCGCTAAGGTGTCGGAACGACCTCGGGGTCGACGGGTCCGAACCCCGATCGAGTGGTCGACGCCTAAAGTAGTGTAGAGAGGAACAAAATTTTTGTCCCGGGTTCTGTTCATACGTTTATGGGCCGTGACACCGGTGTAAAATTTAGTATGTGACTTCACGTCGAGCCTTGTTTGGGATGGAGAGAGGAGGTGCACGTCGGTCCTGTAAGCAATACTTACAAGACTTGTCGGACCCGTTTCCACGATATAAAGTTACGGTTACGGAAAGTAAAAAAAAAAAAAATTACCGGGGATCTGAAAAAAAAAAGGACTAACCTCAACTTACAAAAAGGTACACTCGTTCCTTTCAGAAAAGCGGAAAATCGTGAATCGACTCTCCCCCTTTTGCGATGTGATGGAGCCAGCGGTACCGTTTACATTACGATCCCTCAAGACCGGGTATTTCGGTCCTTTAGCTGATGACGAAGGTTGAGGTTAAAGGAAGATCGGTCGTTAGGTTCGCCGATTGAGACCGGTTGAAGGGTGGTGAGTCCGACCTTGGCTCGGGTCAAAGGTGGTAGTCCTCCCGGACCTCTCCCTCGAACTAGGGAACGTACCCTCTTGTCTCTACAGAGTCCACTCTTGTGTCTCCGGTCGGAACCGTTGTCGTCCCTGCAAAGATTGTACAGATGGTCTTTTCTTTAGTAACTTCCACTTCCACTTCAGCGAGTCAGCACAGGCTGAGAAACGCTGGGGCACCTGACATTGGATGATCCGAAGAGACAGGTGAAGTACCTTTTCGGGTGTGATTAAAAAACTGATTGGGTTATATATATCCAACTCCTAATGGTTCAGGTTTCGTCTAAAACCATCACAAGGATTAACTTTCTCTTATTATTGATATCTCTGTCTGTTCACATTCTTTAACATGACGTATTGTTGCTCAAGATGCACCGGTGTATGCTACCGGTCTATAAGGTTTCGTCAGGAGGAGGAGGAGGTGAACGAGTAAACGAGTAAGTAAGTAAATTGTTTCTAGATGATTACCGGACATACACGGTCCGTACAACTACGTGTGTTGTAGGCAAAAATGTTACTTCTTTGTACCGAGTGAGAAGCCCCGTCTTACCCCTCTGTCCGAGTACCCGTTGTCTACGGTATAGTGTCTGACTACTACTTCCTACCGGCACGGTGCACGTAGTAACCTTCCCTCGGGGACACATACATACACCCCTATCCCCCCGAGTCTCTTCCGAAGGTTTCTTCCTCTGGGAACTCGACGGAGATGTACTTCGTGGCACCAAACGGTCTAGGTGCCCCACCTCCTTTTTCTTTCTCCAAAGGTACGTCTCCACAACCATGCGTACGTTTCGTGTTTCCATGGTCATGGGTCCCGGTGGGATTCCACTGATTATCGTCACGTCACGGACAGCAATCCCGTATTTCTACTGCCCGCACATACACGCATCACGCACACGTTCGCACATCCACGAGACGCGTGTACACGTGTGTCATCACCTCCCCACAGTGCACAGAGGTAGGGTCGAGGAAGAGTGAGGGACAGACTTGGCCTTGAAGGGACGCAATCCTGGTCTGAAACCATGTTAAACAGGGGTACCACCAAACACCACGGAATTAGTAGAGGGGATCGCTGGTCTACACTAGTCACTCTCCGTGACAAGACAAGATCACCCTGGCGAAAGTACGACGTATTATTTGTTCTCAGGTCTCTCAAGATCTTCCGGTCAGATACTGAGTGTGAGACAGAGGTTACTAGGGTCGTCTTGAGACGTCTCAAATGAACTTTCTCTCGAGAACCCTCCGATCTTTCGTAGTAGACTGTCATAGTCGACTTGAGAGAAGGGTGAGGAAGGGGAGGTAGAGGGTTCTCTCCACCTCCCTCGGGCCTCGTCCGACGCCCCGTAGGACGTCTGCTGAAAGGGTCAGAGACTAGGATGTGACTTTGCCCCACGTGCACGAAAGGAAGCGTCGGAAATACTAGTAAACGAGACAGACTCTTTCACCTGTGCGCGACGCTAAAATACCTACCCGACGGACGGACCCATGAAAGACTCCGCTGCTCCCTCTCCTTAACTCGTTTATTGGTCTTACCTTCGTAGACTTGTTTATTCCCTTCTCTTTTCTCCCATCTCTTCTATGCTATGTCCGTAACGTTTGGGTGGAACGTAGAAACTCCTTCTCCGTTCTGTCTCGTCCCCCGTTTCGGAAGGAGAACCAGGCCGACGGACTTCTAGACGGGAACTCTTGAGAACCGTAACTTAGAACGTCTGTTGCATCTGTCCTTCTCTCGAGTCCGGGTGCCCTAAACCCTCTGACGATTTCGTCACTGGAACTGGAAATAAGGACGCCATACAAGCTCACGGAGAGTCTACCGACGTAACAACTTTCATTGGTGTCGGGGTTTGTCACGAAAACTATGAACTGTATTGTTGAAGGTCCTAGACCTATAAATTATAAACTATCCATTGTCCTAGGTAGGCCAGGGTAGTGAAGTACCGTTTATGTACCCTTTTGTTACAGTCTCAAATAAAAAGACCCGAGGTTTTAGTGACGTCTACCACTAACGTCGGTACTTTAATTTTCTGCCAATGAGGAACCTTCCTTTCAGTACTTGTTGGATCTGTCGTATAATTTTTCGTCTCCGTAATGAAACGGTTGTTTCCGGGTAGATCAGTTCCGATACTAAAAAGGTCACCAGTACATAGCTACACTCTTAACCTGACATTTCTTTGGACCCGTACCTTCTTTACTACGAAAACTTGACACCACAACCTCTTCTGAGAACTCTCAGGGAACCTGACGTTCCTCTAGGTTAGTCAGGCAGCATTTCCTTTAGTCAGGACCCACAAGTAATCTTCCTGACTACAACTTCGACTTTGAGGTTAGGAAACCGGTGGACTACACTTCTCGACTGAGTAAACTTTTCTGGGACTATGACCCTTTCTAACTCCCGTCCTCTTCCCCTGCTCTCTCCTACTCTACCGACCTACCGTAGTGACTGAGCTACCTGTACTCAAACTCACTTGAGGCCCTCAACCACTACCTGTCCCTCCGGACCGCACGACGCCAAGTACCCCAACGTTTCTCAACCTGTAGTGACTCACTGACTTGACTTGTCCTAGATCCTTTTGTCCTGTCTTTTGTCCTCGACCGTCAGTTGTCCTGGTCCTAGTTTACCACTCAGGTAGACATTTTACCCAAATTAATTAAGCAAAGTGGACCCCAATTACCATACGGTACCCTAAGTAGGTTCGGACCTCATAATAACATACAGTTCACGATAGACAGGGGTGGAACACCGTTACGAAACCCCAATACAAGGGTATAGTCGAGGACACATGTTCTTCCCCTCGCTTTCTCCGTTTATCGTAATAATTGGTTTCTTTTCGTATTGATCCCATCGATAAGATGGTGTCCTGTGGTGTCTTCGAAGTTCTACCCTAAACACTTTCACTTTCAGTGAGTCAGTACAGGTTGAGAAACGCTGGGGTACCTAATATGTCAGGTACCTTAAGGAGTCCGGTCTTATGACCTCACCCGTCGAAAAGGGAAGAAGTCCCCTAGAAGGGTTGGGTCCCTAGTTTGACCCCAGTGGACGTAACGTCCACATAAGAAATGGTCGACTCGATGGTTCCTCAATAAACATGAATATCTAATTAGATCTGGGGTCAGGTGAAGACACATTAGTTTGATCTCTTGACATAAGACACGAAGGAATTTGGAGGGGCCATACGAGACTGTTAATTTTTCGAGAAAGTAGTACATCTTAAAAATAAATTTTCTTTATATTTTCGTTCTTGATAACGTAAATAAATCTGTATCTAAGGATAGTAGATTAGTACAGACACGGAGAAACATTTCTTTTGGTAATCGTTACGTTTACCTAATTCCGTAAAGTTTTGATCAAGTCTCTCTTGTCGGGACCACCAGGCCACCAATTCTTAGGAGGACGGTTACGTCCCCTGTGTCCAAACTAGGGACCAGACGGTCCTAGGGTATACGGTGTCTCGTTGATTCAGACACGGGGGCCTCAGGCACGAGGTGTTGTTCTCTTCGGTGGTGTCACTCTTCAGGTTCGTGGGGGTGATCTCTCAGTGGGGCTGAGTAGCGTTGATCTCTTTCGGGTGTGTGTCGTTACTTCTGGGTCGTGTCGGTTTTTATTTATGTATTTGTCTATAAATTTTTTTTTTTTTTTGAAGTCTCCGTCGAGAAGACCTAGTAAATGTCTCAAAAACCTTCCCCAACTTACACATACAACATATGACTTAAACATACAACCTTAGGCTTAAGAGTCACAAGAGTATAATCCTCTACCCCAAAAACTCTCCACTGACCCGGTACTCCCAATCTTGACAGTAGTCACCCTAAGTCAAGTCAAGACAGGGAGTCAGCACAGACTGAGAAACGCTGGGGTACCTGACGTCGTTCAGTCCAGAGGGACAGGTAGTGGTTGAGGATCTCGGATGGGATTAAGTACAGGTGACTCAGTCACTGTGGTAGGTTGGTAGAGTAGGAGACAGCTGGGGAAGTGGAGGGTGGAAGTTAGAAAGGGTTATAGTCCCAGAAAAGGTTACTCAGTCAAGAAGCGTAGTCCACCGGTTTCATAACCTCAAAGTCGAAGTCGTAGTCAGGAAGGTTACTTGTAAGTTCTGACTAAAGGAAATCTTACCTGACCAAACTAGAGGAACGTCAGGTTCGCCAATCACGAAATATTCTCTCTGGGGTCTCTCGTTGGTACAGGGGAGACGTTACACTCCGGTGCCACTCGTCTGTCGGTAGATATCCTTGGTCTTTCATTCGCGTGTGGTCTGTGGCTTAGACGGTCCCGGAACTAGAGCCTGAAGGGTCGGAGGTTTTGGCACTCTTTGTTTACAAACAACAAACTCGGTGGGTCAGACACCATAAATACAACATTGTCGGACTTGTGTGTGATACTGTCAAAATTTCGGTAAATATTTCACTAAACTTTCGTCTCAAGTTTTTGTGTTTAATACAGAGTAGAGAGAACGACAGGTTTTTTTTGTTGAATCTCGAAAACAGAAGAGGTACTGATTTCGACGGGAAACCTTCATTTTACGGTATGTTTACACTAAACACCATCTCGTCGGTTCGAGAAACGTCTTCGTTCCCAAGTGTAAAAAATGTAAGACGTTTCATGGTGGAATAGTGAGTCGGAACCCAACTTTGGTGCAGAAATGTACTCAGGACGGTCGACGACCGAGACTCTTCTCAGTTGTTCCGGGTCCGTACCGAAAGAAGGGGACGACTCCGTAGGATTTTACGGGTCCGATTAACCCTGGACCTCTTACGATTACGATTCCCTGGATACCTTTATTTACAAGGATTTTGAACGTAAACTTTTCGTGTAGTGACGGATGACAGAATTGTGTTTGGACTCAGGTGTTTTAAGCCCGCGACCTGAGTTATGCAGTATCGGACTTGACGAGTCTTGACGTCGAGACACGGGTCTAGGTTCTCCCCCGAAAGACGGGTTCCGTCGCACCCCTGTGTCACTACGGTGCAACACAAGTCTCCCTTCTGACAGTGACTCTCCACGCGTGCTATGTCGTCTCCTTTGAGCCAGAAGTCTCAGGAGGAACCGAATTTGAGACACGGTAGGTGTGAGGGGCTGACACCGGGTGAGGTAGACATGACCAGAGCCAGTCGTGGTTCGGACCTGAGGAGAGAGGAGCCGTCGGATTTAGACAGTGCCTCGTCTGACGGGACTGGAGTAGCGGTGGTGCTCGCGCCCGTGACACGCCGACCCGCCGGGGGCAGTGACAGACCCAGCAAAGAGGTGGACGGAGGTGAGTCGGCGCAACGAGGTCTAGTCTCGCCGGGCATTAGACGGCCCGTCGTCACGGGACGTCGGTGGTCTCGCTCTCCGTGCCCACGGGAGACCCACTAAGTGGCTCACTCGGACCGATCCCTCTCGGCGTGACTGAGAGTCGTGTCGACGGGGTTCTCCTACGACTGCCGCCCGTCGAAGCTCGAAGGGTTCTCGGGTAAGATGCGAGGGGAGACTCGAGGGCGAGGGAAGGTGTGTCGACCCCAGACCCTGGTACAGGAGGAGTCCGACCTGGCCGCGTCTTCAGGAACGGAGAGAGACCGGTCTCCGGAGGTCGTCGGGTAAGAACCTCACCTTCGGTAAATCTCGTCTCACAAGAGTGAATCCGGATTCTTGACGGGACTCCCGTGCACACGTACGTGTGTGTGTCTATGTGTGAGTATGTTTCTGTGTGTGTATGTATGCGAGTGTGTCTGTATGTTTCTGTGAGTGTGTTTGTATGTTTCTGTGTGAGTGTGTTTGTATATGAGTGTCTGTGTGTGTATGTATATGAGTTTTCGTGTCTGTACGTCTTTATGTGTGTATGTATACGAGTGTGTGTCTGTATGTATCTGAGTGTCTTTGTGTAAGTACGTTTCTGTACGTGTATGTATGTGAGTGTATCTGTATGTTTCTTTGTAAGTGTGTTTGTATATGAGTGTCTGTGTGTGTATGTATATGAGTTTTTGTCTGTACGTCTTTGTGTGTGTATGTATACGAGTGTGTGTCTGCATGTATCTGAGTGTCTGTGTGTGAGTATCTTTCTCTATACGTATGTATGTGTGTGTGTCAGTATGTGTCTGAGTGTGTGTGTGGAAGTGTGTTTGTATACGTGTCTGAGTGTGTCTTTGTGTCTGTGTGTGTATGTATGTGAGTGTGTGTGTCAGTACGTATCTGAGTGTGTCTTTGTGTAAGTATGTTTCTGGGTGTGTATGGATGTGAGTGTGTTTCTGTATGTATCTGTGTCAGTATGTTTCTATATGTGTATGTATACGAGTGTCTGTATTTCTCAGTGTGTCTGTGTGTGTGAGTGTTTCTGTATGTGTATGTATGTGAGTGTGTGTGTGTCTGAGTGTGTCTTTATGTGTGTCTGTGTACGGGTGTGTGTCTGAGTATGTGAGTGTGTGTCCAAGGGTGTCTTTATGTCTGTAGGTGTATGTCTGAGTCTGTGTCTGAGTGAGTGTGTAAGTGTGTTTCTGTGTGTGGATATATGTGAGTATGTGTGTCTGTATGTATCTGAGGTGTCGTTGTGTGTGTTTGTGTGCGTCTGAGTCCGTGTGTATATGTGTGTGAGTAGGTGTCTGAGTGTGTCTTTATGTGTGTCTGTAGGTGTGCGTCTGAGCCTGTGTCTGAGTGTATGTGTTAGTACGTGTGAGAGTGTGTGTGTCTGTGTGTGAGTGTGTGTCTGAATGTGAGTGTATGTCTGAGTGTGTGTGTGAGTGTGTACGAGGGCGATTGAGGGGGTCGGGCTCCCGCGGAAGTCTGTTCTTGGGACAGAGGGAACGACGCAGAGGCGTCCCGCGTGGGATTCCGCTCAGAACCGGTGAGGTCAGTGTTCCGGTCCGGCCACTCTGCCCTTCCTCCGGCGACCGTCCTCGCCCCTTCGTCCCGCTCCTCTCGACGCACCTCGGTCCGCACCCAGTACTTCGCCTGTGACTTACTTCCCACGACAATCTCTCGGACTTCAACTCCGTCGACGTCTCCGGGTTTACCCCGACGAGGAGTGCAGCCTCCCGCAAGTAAAAGTGGACAGTCGAGATCAAAATTTTCAGGAAGAAGTCAGGGTGCGTCTCAGACCCTTAAGCTCGCCGTAGGGCCCGAAGATTGAGTGAGACCCCGTAAGTGGGTGGGTACCCCGATTCCCAGAGAAAGACTCCTGGGGCTCCCGCTCCCGACCGAACCCCGGGGTCCACGTCTCTACCCCCACCCCCAGGAGTGTACGAAGGAGCAGTTAGGGGTCCGACGAGACGGGAGGACACGAGACTACGTGACCCGAATCGTCAGTGGAGAGAGAGGGGGTTTTAAAGACTTTCGGGAGTCGGGGTGTCGTGTACACCAGACACACGACAGCGGTTCCTGTTCAGGGGGCCTCGGAGAGCCTCCTCCAAGACCGACACCCAGAGACCTCTCGGCCGTGCCTTGTCTACCCTTTCAGATGTCCGTCCTGAACTCCGACGTAATTTTGTACGTGCCTTTCGTTCGGGTCCTAGTCCTTGTCCGCCACCGGGCCCTCGGAGACCTAAGGTCAGGACTGGAGGAGTGTAGTCGTGGACTACGAGACACTGGTGGTCGTGATCGGTTCAACTATTAGGACTCACTCCAAAGACCGCGGTGGTGGCCGAAGGAAAAAGACGGTTGAACAAAAGTGTTTACCTTCTGTGGGACTAAGGGGTAGGTATGTTCATGACGGAGGGTGTCTTTTCAGCGTCGTGCGTGGGGTGTCAGTCTAGGTCACCCTGGAGCCCATAGACAACAAAGAGGACTCGTGTCGTGAGTTCTCAAGTACCAGCGTCCCATGACGGGGAGGAGGGGACCTGACGATTTAGGAGACGTCTGTCTGTAGACCCGTATGATTCTCACCCCCCTTTACGTGCCTTGTCGGACTCCCCTGGTCACCCGGGACGCAGGTAGTGTCCGAGGATTCTGTAGGACACCTCCCTAAGGAGGCCCAAATGCTGGAGGACGTCGGTGAAGGTGACGCAGTGGGAGGGAGGGAGGTGACGGCGGGAGGGACTAGTGACGTTCAGAGAAGGTGGCGACAAAAAGGTCCAAAGTAAATAAAGGACAAAAGGTAGAGTCCAGTATCCTTTAGGAACGAGGCATCGAGAATTTTAAAGGTGAGGTAAGACACGTGGAACACACGATGAAGGACGACTTCTGACACCGGAAAAGACTCTTAAGGGTTTCCTGGATGTCTCCGAGAGAACCCGAGACATTCGGACCCTCCACCGACAGGTCCCTGGGTCTTCTCGGTTGAGTTAAGTCCCGAGTCAGTGTAGGGTCGAGCACTGGAACTCATTAACAGAGGTCAGTAGACTGAGACCAAGGAAGAGGGCGTACTGCCGTAATTGTCATGGAAACGGGGTTCCCAAAAGTATTTTTCGTTTACGTGAGTACGTAAGTGAGTCGTGTGTGAATGACTCAGGGAGGACACAAGGCTCTTGGCACGATTCAAAATTTCTACGTTGTGACCGACTACGTGAGAGTGCCCCGAACGTAAGACAACTCCTTGTCGCTCTCTGTTTCTTTACCTATTATATGTTTCGCTTCTATTCACGACATCTCTTTTTCTTTCGGGCCCTTCCCCCGGTTCTCACTTCCACCCTCCACTCACCACCCCCGTCCGACAAGTCCCTTCTGGAAGGGCTACACCGCTGTCTCCTTGTCTCGGGACTCACTGTGCCTTCGCGTGCACGTTTCCGGGACTCCAAACTAGATGTGCGTCCTTTTGCGTGAGTTTTCACGAGACCTGTCCCCGAAGAGGTCACCCAGTCACCAATTCTTAAGTGGAACGTTCCGTCCCCTGTGATGAACAAACTAGGGACTGACCCCTTCTGGGGTGAACGGACGTCCGTCGATTGACTCGGACACTCGGTGTTGAGGGCTTCGGTCACACGGATCGCGGGTACGAGGAGTCGTTCTCTTCGGCGACATTCGTCGTCGGGCGTGTGACGTTGATCGGTCATCGGGAACAAACGGCATTGACCTCTTTCGAGTGTACGTCATTGCATCTGGGTCACGTCGGTTTTTCTTTTTGTAGTTAAGTAAGTAAGTAGAAATTTTTCCACGAGACTAGTGCACTCTGTACCTACTAGAGACCTTAGGGTGGGTGGAAACTGTCTATAAAAGTTGTTTGGGAGGAAACACAGGAGTGTCGTCTTACTTTCTCGACCGGAAAACGTGGAGTTAAGAGGAAGGGTTCTTCTAACCGACGACGATGTCTACGGGACGTCTCGTTTGGACGTGTACGAAAGGAAGCCCGTTTCCTTTTTTCGATGGTACTCAAGTTTGGGACCGTGAACCGTCTCGTCGGGACTCCGACGGAAACAGTAGTGTGGGAGTGGTCGTCAGGTTTGAATTACGTAGAAGATATTTACGAAAAACCTTAAGATGACCCCAGCACCCATTACGTTAATCCTCTATTTCTTCAACTGACCTTACTCTGTTTGAGTTTCTAGTGCAAAGTCTGTTTAAGTGAATCTCAGCTCCCATGAACCACGTCCTACCGTTTAAAGTAAGTCTTTTCTCTTCGAGATCCCTCTTTCCTTGTGTTAGTCGAGACTCCTACCTCAGTTTATTTCGGTGTATCGACTCGTCTCATTTTGACCTTCTCTGTAGTCCACCCATTGATCCCCTGAAGAGACACCGGGTTACCAATTCTTAAGTGGAAGGTTACGTCCCCTGAGTCCAAGTTAGGGACCAGTCCCTTTATTCTAGGATGTTGATTCGGGTTCGCGGTGTTGATCTCTTCTGACTCGAAATCCTGTTTCTGGGTCGTGTCAGTTTTATTTTTACTTGTTTGTTTATTCTACAATTGATCAGACATGTTTCTTTCCTTAACGTCCGCCGTCGTAATTTCCCTATGGGTCGGTTAGTGTGTCTCTCACCTTTGTCATTATTATGTAGTCAGAATATCGTTTTCTTACGGACGACCCTATTCATTGTGTCGAGAGATTTTTCTGTTAGTATTAAACTTTGGTTACTCAAGTCCTCGGTGACCCTCTGAACCCTGTACCGAGGTCCGTACTTATGGGGAGTTTCTGTCGTAGACACTTGACTGAACTTCTACAGGTTGGTTTCGAAAGGAGTAAGTGTACTGTGAACATGTGTTTTCAAACGTCGTCGTAATAAACATTGTCACTTTTCCACCTTTTGTAGGTTTACAGGTAGGTTCCTACTTACCTATCTGGTATACGCTACAGGGGGGATTTTTCTTCATAGATTTCATTTACTTCAGGAACAGGAATTCCGTAAATGTAAGCCTACATATAATACTACATTGTCCTGTCTTTGACTTGTATATTTATTGATATTTTTCGACTTGTATCTTTATTGTATATATTATTGACACGACGCCGACGACTCAGCGACGTCAGCACAGGCTGAGACACGCTGGGGTATCTGCCGTCGGGTGGTCCGAGGAGGTAGGCACGCTAAGAGGTCCGTTCTTGTGACCTCACCCAACGGTAACGGAAGAGGTCACGTACTTTCACTTTTCACTTTCCCTTCAGCGAGTCAGCACAGGTTGCGAGTCGCTTGGGTACCTGACGTCGGGTGGTCCGAGGAGGCAGGTACCCCAAAAGGTCCGTTCTCATGACCTCACCCCACGGTCACGGAAGAGGTATTGACACCTCGTTCGGATTTCGACTGCCACCACCCCGTCCCTCAAGTCCGTTCTCTCTTCCCCCCTATGAAATATCTTCCGGTGTCCCTCCCGGGTTAACTATTCTACGATAGACTCGTGTCGGGTGTCGGTTTACTCCCTCTTGGTCCTCCTACACCCCTCCGTCCGTCTCCCCTACCGTCTACGTTTCCGGGACCCCATCCTTGTCCGAACTTCTTGACTCTTGACGTTTCTCCGGTCACACCGACGTCGTCCTCTACCCCGGTCTTTCTGTCTTCCCGGGCTAGTGTACCCCGAGACGTCCGGAACCATTCTGGTCGAAATTAAGACGCCGAAGATACGCCCACGTACCCCGTGGTCTCCGGAGCAAGTGTCTACCTTACCTCGTCTAGGTGAGACCTAAAAATCTAGAAAGACACCCGGCGTCATAGTCTTCACTGACCCCGTCTTCAGTCCTCTGTTCATCTCTTGATTCCTTAGTAGACCCCTGTCTTCAGTGTCTCCGAACCTATCTTTCCCGTGAGTCCAACTGGTATACCCCGTCTCTCTGTGGGTGGATAGTTTAAAAGGTTCCCAGGACCCAACCCAAAAGGCGAGAAAGAGGGGTCCCAGACCGGAGTCATCCCTCTGTCTTTGTAAAAGACATTCTACTATGTCTTCGGTTCAAGGGACGACGGACAAGTCTGTTCCAATTTCTCGAGACCTACGGTCCCCGACAAAGGGTAACGGTCTACTCGGTAAATGGGGTTCAACAAAAGAAAAGTAGTAAACATTTCATGAAGGGAAACTTTTTAAGGTGAATAAGGTGAATGTTTATTTATACGGACGTCTAATCGTCTCGATCTCCCCTTTTGGGGTGTTTCGGTCCCGTGGGTCCCACCGGGTCTTCTCCCCCGCACCATTACTGGTTGTCACCCAAAAAATAGGGGTTGTGGACCCCGAGTAAAACGTAGTTCTCGGGACGACTCTCCGGTGGGTCTAAGACTCGTCGAGTCTGCAGTCCTCACGACCGTCCTTCAGTCTCTATTCCCTTAATAGTACCGGTCTGAAAATTGAGTAAAAGTAGGAGGTTTTCGACCGAGACTAGAGGTTCATGGGGACCTGCCCGAAGGATTGATGGACGGACCCCTTCGTGAGAGGAGGAGCGAAAATTTATTCTCGGGGTCGGGTTCGGAACCTCCAGGGTACGGGGTTCTCCGAAACCGAAAACTATCTTCTCATTTTTGTGATGGAGGACAACCGGTCCCTGTAATATCACGGTTGCAGTAAAGTTTTGACGTAAGTGGTTGCTGCCCCTACTAAAGTCTTGGACAGGTCAGTAATGTTTGAACGTCGAGACGGGACTTCTTACGACCATTGATGTAGAAGGCGTGTGTGGTTGTCCACCGTAGTAGATAAGCAGACAAGCAGTCGGGTGCATAAGTAAAGAAATAATTACCGTTTACGTGTTCCGCACTGCGGCTCCGCCCGTCCTACCCTTCTGCTTTGAGTAGACAGTTTGGAGATTACCCGTGGATGACACACCTTCGGACCCTTACTTGTGCACCAAACTCTCGACCTTTCTTTTACTACCCAATTCTCGCCAGTTGGATCACGTCACCAGTGATCCTGTCTGACCTTGGTCTGACGGGCCCAAGTTGGGGTCAGGGTAGTGGAGGATCGAGACACCGGAATACCACCACCTCCAAATCAGCGATTCAGCACGGGCTGAGAACACTGGGGTACCTGACATCGGGTGGTCCCAGGAGACAGGTACCCTAAAAGGTCCCTTCTTATGACCTCACCTAACGGTAAAGGAAGGGGTGACACCGGAATACGATGTATGAATTAGAGAACCGGAACCAAAGGAGTGGACACTTTACCCCTATTATAATCTGGGTGAGGTGTCCCAACACTTTGACACCGAATCGGACACTTTCACTCGACACTAGTAAGAATCCGCACTCGATATCCTTCTTCGTCCCCACGTGTTCCGTTGACCCCGTATCACCCTTTTACACCCCTTCTTTGTTGCCTTGACCCCACACTCCCGGTCCTTGTCGACTACTCCCAGGTGTCCGCGTCTTCATACGCTTAGTTCTGTTTCCTCTCCTTCCCGCACCACCCCTCAACGAGGCGGGGGTGGTTGCACATCATCGGGGTCCGTCCGTTGTGTCTCCTCCGACGTGAGTCATGGTGGGTCTTCGTCAAGTCCGACCGTTACCTGAGGGCGACCGTAGGAGGTCACCCCTCCCTTTCCCTCCCTAAAATCCAACTGGAGAGGGGGAGGTTATACAGGGGAAAGAGGGACTCAGTGACCCGAAGACTGGTTTCCCGGAGAAGGTAGGACTAGTTTAAGGCTGTCCTGGTGAAAGAGTCGGACGTCATGAGAGGTAACCGGTTGAAGGAGAAGACGATCCTCAGACCTAAGTGAAGGGACCCCTTCGGGCGCCCGAGCCGAGTAGTGGGAGGGACTGTCCGAGTAGTGTCAGTGTTATCTTTATAGACGAAGACGTTAAGGTGTGACTTGAGACTCCGAAGGAAACACCGAGTCTGTCATTTCGTAGACGAACGTTATATCCTCCTAGACCCAAACTAGGGACCCAACCCTTCTAAGGAGGCCTCTTTCCTTACAGATGGGTGAGGTCATAAGAACGGACCTCTTAAGGTGTCTATTAAGGTGTGACTTGAGATCGGGGGATCCTTGACGTCACCCGTCCTTAAAGAATGAACCGAACTATAAGGAGGGGGTATTTGTGGGGGGGGTTGGGACCAGGGGGTCACGAAGGGTCCACCGTGTCAATCATTTCTCAGGACGGACGTCCACGTCCTCTAAACGTTCTCTCTCCGCAAGTCAGGGACTCAGTCCTTCTACGGGACCTCATCCTTTGCCGTTGGGTGAGGTTATAAGAACGGACCTTTTAAGGTACCTGTCTCCTTCGAACCACTCAATGTCAGGGACCCCTGTGTTTCTCAATCTGGACTAACTCGTGTGTCCGTCGCTCTGGACCGGGGGTCTCTGGTGGGGTCCGGACGGGTGAGTCACCCGCCTGTATAATGTATTAATAATATGATATATCATATGATATGATAATATCATATCATATGATATATATATGTGATATATGATATAATATGATAATATAATATATATACATCATATTAAGACTCGGTGTGATCCCCGAGTCCCTGGTTCGTCTTACGCCTGGATGTACATATCGAATATTAGGTTGTCCTGGGACTTCACACCAGACCTCGAGGACCACGAGGGTTGTGGGAGAATCCTCCCAGATACTTCAGTTTTGAAGGGTCTTATTACGGATCTGGAATAAACGGGAGAAGTGACGGTAGGGGAAAGCTCACATATCACCTCCGAAGGTGTACTACAGACTTCTGTGACAGTGCACTACCGACTACCTACACACGGATGCACAAGAGTCAAAATTAAAGAGCATGTCAGACGTAGGTTTCTATATTGGGTCCATTTGTGTTCGAGTGACCCTAAGAGTCATTAAGACTTTTCACAATTCTCAGGACTCCTGTTTTTCACACTCTGAACGAATGACAACGTTAGTTAGGTTGAGGGATAGGGGTCCTTCTACGACAAAGTCCCTGGTCAGTCGGAGTCTCTACTCTGACCCACAAGGTCCCTGTCTCCGTCACGGGGTGTGTCTGAGTGGTTCGGCGCGTCCGTCCTACGGTGGTGGGGTGGGACTCTGGTTGGGTCGTCTCAGGGTTAGGGAGGGAGGGTCTAGAGGACGGTGGGTTGGGGGGTGAGGGTGGGACGTCTCGACTTGTGTCCCGTCCTTTAAAGGTGACGGTTGGAGGGACAGGGGTAAGGGCTACTGTTCGGCTCCGGTGGTAGAGTCGTATGAGGGACACCAAGGGTAGGTGTGGGACGGGACACCAAAGTACCCACGTCCGGGGTTGTCCTTGGAGGGAGAGACAACCGTTACGGGGTCAGATAGACTGTCTATGGCCGAGGAGGGACGTCTGAGGTGGACGAGGGACCTCGGGGAGTGACTCGGGGACCCCCTCCTGGCTGGGGTATGGTGGAGACCCTACCCCTGGGGTAGGGTAAGTGGTGGAGACTCAGAGGAAACGTAAGTAGACGGAGGAACGGACCCAAAGCGTCTTCCTCTGTTCGAGGTCCTCTTATCAAACAGGGACTGAAGAGGCGTCGGGACCGTTCCCGGAAGGACCTCGAGTTGTTCACAAGTGAGTTACGTACTTTCTTAATCACTTACTCACTCACTGAATATGAAAAATTCTACTGTCAAATAGACTGTAAATCGTCGAAATATTTATCTACAGAAGGAAATGTCCCTACCGGACCCTGGAGAAAGATCCTAATGCCTTACACTAGAGAAAGATCCTAATCTAGAGGGAGGTCCAAAATAGACGTCTTACTCTTTAGGGAGAGGGGTCGACTAAGATCTGTGTCGGGGGGCGGCGGGTTCCGACTGCGGATGGGTAAAGAAACCTAAGAAACTAAGGTAAAGAGACACACTGTGACCTGGGGAAAGGGGGATTTAGACTCTGGGAGGGTCGACGGAGAAGGGAGTGGTTCCACTACCATTGTTCTCTCGACCGTGGACGGATCGACCTAAAGTGGGGAAGAAGTGACTTGGGTCATTAAACCCTCCTCTAGTGTCTCCTAATCTAAAACCTCGACCCCACCTCGCCACACCTCCGTCCTCCTTTACACGTTTATGAACGGCTCTCCTACGTTAGTTATCCACTGTTGATATTAAGAGTCACGCTATTAATGTGGTGCAAATGTCTCGACACGTCTCGACGGGATAACTAGAGTCTATTCATATAAATGACGTAGTCTTTACGTCCACGTTCGGGTCGCGACGTCAGGTAGGAAGGGGAAGTAACTAGAACTTTTACTATAGGTGTATGATCTCCGGACTCACACGTTTGCACGTAGAGAGCGAAGACACCAAAACGAGCCGTTAAATAATAGGTAAAGTCGGACGGAATGGGTCTAGGTAAAAATAGGAGCCTTTCACCGTTTCCTTTTGGTACGTAAATAAATGAGCTTAGTGACCATGAATAAAGTACGGTTCGCGACCCATTTTACGATCGCTTTGTTTCTGCATTAACAAACGACGATTTCACAGACTCGTGATCGGAAACACCGCTAGTTGTCGAGTTTTAAGACCACTTTCCGTGTCATGTTTACATACGAATTCTGTTGGTCTCTTACTCTCTTTTATGAACGTTTCATGTATAGACCAGTCCCGGATCATTCGTCTTTTATCTTTCTTGAGAATTACTGAGTCGCTATTTTTCTAGTTATTGTTAAATTTTTGTCCGTGTCCTAGACTTGTCTGTATAGAGGTTTCTTATATGTGTTTACCGGTTATTCGTGCACTTTTACTTCGAGATGTAGTAATCCGTATTCCCATTACGTTTAGTTTTGGTGAAGTGTGGTGAAGTGATCGTACCGACGTTAGTTTTTCTAATATTGTTCACAAACATTTCAACAGTTCTTTGACCTTGGAACCATCCTAACATGTTACCACGTTACCGAAACCTTCTCACAAACCGTTAAGGAGTGTTACGATATGTGATAATATATTAGGTCATCAAGGTGAGGACTCGTATATGGGTACTCTTGACTTTTACATACAAGTCCCTGAAAGGACCACCGGGTCATCAATTCTTAGTGGACGGTTACGTCCCCTGTGCCCAAGCTAGAGACCAGCCCGTCGATTCTAGGGTGTACCGCGTCCCGTTAATTCGGGTACTCGGCGTTTATGTCTCTTTCGGGTACGAGGTGTTGTTTCTGGGTCGCGTCAGTTTTATTATTTATTTTCTTTTAAATACAAGAGGACTCTTTAGACTTACGTCCAGTTCTTCGTTGTCAATCTTTACCTGTATCTTGTTGTCCGTCCAAGGTTTATCCCTTTCCTCACGCAGTTCCGACGTATAACAGTGGAACGAACAAATTGAATATACGCCTGTGCTGACTCGCTGACTTGACTTGACTTGAGTCATGTAGTATGTTTTACGACCCGACCTACTTCGTGTTCGACCTTAGTTCTAACGACCCTCTTTATAGTTATTGGAGTCTTTACGTCTACTGTGGTGGAAATACCGTCTTTCATTTCTTCTTGATTTCTCGGAGAACTACTTTCACTTTCTTCTCACTTTTTCAACCGAATTTCGAGTTGTAAGTCTTTTGATTCTAGTACCGTAGATCAGGTTAGTGAAGTACCGTTTTTCTACCCCTCTGTTACCTTTGTCACTGTCTGATAAAAGCTCCCGAGGTTTTAGTGACGTCTACCACTAACGTCGGTACTTTAATTTTTACTACGAACGAGGAACCTTCTTTTCAATACTCGTCGGATCTACCGTATAATTTTTCGTCTCTGTCATGAAACGGTTGTTTCCAGACAGATCAGTTTCGATACAAAAAAGGTCACCAGTACATACCTACATTCTCAACCTGATATTTCTTTCGACTCACGTCTTCTTAACTACGAAAACTTGACACCACGACCTCTTGTGAGAACTCTGAGGTGACCTGGCGTTCCTCTAGGTTGGTCGGGTAGAATTTCCTTTAGTCAGGACTTATAAGTGACCTTCCTGACTACTTCGACTTTGAGGTTACGAAACCAGTGGACTACACTTCTTGACTGAATAGCCTTTTCTGGGACTACGACCCTTTCTAACTTCCGTCCTCCTCCTTCCCTGCTGTCTCCTACTCTACCAACCTACCGTAGTGACTGAGTTACCTGTACCCAAACTCATCCGAGACCCCCAACCACTACTTGTCCCTTCGAACCACACGGTGTCAGGTACCCCAGCGTTTCTAAGTCTGTGCTGACTCGCTGACTTGACTTGGACCTTTAATATGTATACACAAGTCTCGTCGTAACATCATCGGTTTTTGATCGTTGTTAAGTTTATAGATAACTGACTACTTACTTCTTGTTGTATACATATAGGAATGTTTCCCGGTGACGTCCGTCGTCTCTTCTTTCCCTTCTTCTCTATGTCCCCCAGGTCCGTTGTGTCGAGGGGTACCCATTCTCCGACTTCCTACGATTGAGCCGGTCAGAGTCAGTGTGGTTTCGATGTCTTTGCGTAAGTCCTCTCCACTCCGGACACTCTTAGGAGTTCAAAAGTGTCTTTCCGGACGCATGATTAACCTGAAGGTCCATTTTCTGTTCGGCGAGAACCAGTCCTCCCCGTTCGTAGGGAAAGACGGTGACCCGGAAGACTTTACCGGTCCGAACCGTTTCTCCCCCAGAATAGGAGCACGTGGTGTTCCTTCCAGGGCCCTCCCCACTCGTACCGATAAAGACTTCTCGGTTCGAAGGACACGGGACAGTACGTCGGGAGGTGCCGGGGTCGTCTCCAGGTCTCTCCTTTACGTATTCTGGTTTCCAGTTGCGCGTGTCGTAACGTGGACCACACTGTAGGATACCCAACAGGGTGGGGAGTCTCCGGGTGACCGCTCGAAGGAATCACGGCGATAGGATCTCATACCGTGATCCCTCGCTCGTGGGGTGTACCTGTGGGTGACCGTCTAGGGTGGGAATTTAGTGGACAGTAGGGGGCCGAAACGGTGAGGAACCACTGTTCAAGGGTAGTTGACGACTTACAAAGGGTTTCCTACCCATGGTTAGGAGGGGATCTCCTCTTAAAACTGTTGAGTCCAGCAACAGAAAGAGAGGAACCGGAAACTCGTAATTTTGATTTGACCCTTTTTACCCAGGATCAACGAAAGAGAGAAAAATTACATTTTTTTTTTTGGGAGGTAATCTCTGTAAGCCCGTACCCCTCCCCGTCCTTTGCCATATTAAGAAAATTCAGGAAAAGGAATTCATGTGATCCGTCAGTGGGACATGTTGTCAAAACCTCAGACATAAAGTGAACTAGTAGGTTGTATACGTAGACTTACATTGTGATATCAAAAGTCTGATGTTAGAAATTATGGACGTTTTATAAGGTAGGAAAAGTACATAGTATTAACTGACCCGGTAAACTGTACAGTCGAGAAAGTTAAAAAAAAATAACTTCATATCGACTGAATGTTACACGATAAAAGACGACGTCCCGTTTCATTAAGCTGTAGAGTCAAGAACTGGGATGGCCACTTAAACATGGAAACGAAACAGTAGAGTCCAGGTAAACTTTCCAAGAAGCAGTCGTTCTCGGGAACCCGGGTGTATTAAACAGGAGAAAGAGACAGGTACATTTACCTCCGGCGAGTGACAGAAAAGAAAAGAAAAAAAAAAAATTCAAGGAATATACTGGAAAGAGAACTTATCCAGATGGTCCATCTTCTGTGAAAATAAAGGATTCAATAATAAAATTATATTGTCTCCTTCGAAGGAGTAATCTCCTTCTGTGTTCTCCCCCCTACGTGTCTAAAACGATATTTCGGAACCAAACGGAGACCTCTCCCGGTCGGCACGGGTCTTCAAAGGTATGTATTTGTATGTATTCCGAAGAAGGGGAGTCTGGACCCATCTCTACTTACACAGAATCACGCAGTGGTCGTGGTTGCTGAGAGGTCGGAGAGGGTAATCGGTACTTAGGGTTTTCCTCAAACAGGTCACACTGGAACTCACGAGGAGTTACTACGATGGTGCGACGGGCCTTGGTTCCCATAGACCCTTGATGACCGTCCCTACATTGACCAGGGTGGCCGACGGGCCCTGACTATGGAGACCGCTCTTACATCTGACTGATCGACACGCTGTGGTCTGTTCGACGAAGTCAGACTTGCAACGACAAGTCAGCGATTCAGTACAGACTGAGAAACGCTGGGGTAACTGACATCGGGCGGTCCGAGGTGACAGGTACTCTAAGAGGTCCATCCTTGTGACCTCACCCAACGGTAAAGGAAGACCTCCCCTAGTCGGATTGGGTCCCTGACTCGGGTACGGAGGACGTAACGTTCACCTAAGAAATGGTGACTTGGTGGTCCCTTCGTGGAGATTGAAATGTTTCTTCTTCAACTTACTCACTAGAGTTTCAGAAGAGAAAGAATTTACTGTTTTCCGGACCGGAGTACCCGGTCCCTGGGTCCCACTGGGTCCCTGGACGTAGACCTCTTTCTCCGGGTGTCACCTGGGCACTGGTACTCATCGTGTGTCGTGACGGACTGGGGACGGAAAGGTAGTGACTCCCTGTAAATGTGTAAATTTCTCATACAGTATACTAAGAGTTGGTCCTAATATCCTTTTGCTCTACTCCACAAAGTCCTTCGGTCTTTGAGATCTCAATGGGACCTCAAAAGAGAAAGAGAGGTGTTAGAAAGGGAGGAGGAGTGGTGTTAGGTAGTCCTTGAGGATTGTTGAGTAGAAGTTTTTAGAGACAGTATCTGGGTTTCTTTTGACACCTTTTAAGACTCTCTCTACCCTTATGGTCTGGTGGATTGGACGGAGAACTCTTTAGACATACGTCCGGTCCTTCGTTGTCAATCTTGACCTGTACCTTGTTGTCTGACCAAGGTTTATCCTTTTCCTCATGCAGTTCCGACATATAACAGTGGGACGAATAAATTGAAGATACGTCTCATGTAGTACTCTTTGCGACCCGACCTTCTTTGTGTTCGACCTTAGTTCTAACGGTCCTCTTTATAGTTATTGAAGTCTATGCGTCTACTGTGGTGGGAATACCGTCTTTCACTTCTCCTTGATTTTTCGGAGAACTACTTTCACTTTCTCCTCTCGCTTTTTCAACCGGATTTCGAGTTGTAAGTCTTTTCCTTCTAGTACCGTAGGCCAGGGTAGTGAAGTACCCTTTATCAACCCCTTTGTCACCTTTGTCACAGTCTGAAATAAAAAACCCCCGAGGTTTTAGTGACGTCTACCACTGACGTCGGTACTTTAATTTTCTGCGAATGAGGAACCTTCTTTTCAATACTGGTTTGATCTATCGTATAAGTTATCGTCTCTGTAATGAAACGGCTGATTCCAGATAGATCAGTTCCGATACCAAAAAGGTCACCAGCACATACCTACACTCTCAACCTGACACTTCTTCCGACTCGCGGTTCCTTAACTACGAAAACTTGACACCACAACCTCTTCTGAGAACTCTCAGGGAACCCGACGTTCCTCTAGGTTGGTCAGGTAAGACTTCCCCTAGTCAGGACCCACAAGTAACCTTCCTGACTACGATTTTGACTTTGAGGTCATGAAACCGGTGGAGTACGCTTCTCAACTGAGTGACCTTTTCTGAGACTACGACCCTCCCTAACCCCCGTCCTCCTCTTCCCCTGCTGGCTCCTACTCTACCGACCTACCGTAGTGCCTGAGCTACCTGTGCTCAGACTCACTTGAGGTCCTCTACCACTACTTGTCCCTCCGGACCGCACGACACTAAGTACCCCAGCGGTTCTCATCCTGTGCTGACTCGTTGACTTGACTTGACTTCAGTCTCCTTCTATTTATAGATACTATAGAGAAGATACACCTTAGATTTTTTTTTTTCACTACGTTTACTTAAATAAATGTTTTATCTTTGTTCTGAGTACCTGTATCTTTTGTTTGAATGTCAATGGGTGTCCCCTTTTCCCTCGTCCTCCCTATCTAATCCTCAAACCCCAATTGTCTATGTGTGATGATATTTATTTTATCCATTTGTTCCTGGACGACAAATCGTATTCCTTGTTATAAGTTATAAAATATTTCTACATCTTATCCTTTGTGTGTGTGTGTGTGTATATAGTGAAAGTATGTGGACTTTGATTGTACTGTAACATTTAGTTGACATGATGTAATTTTTTTTTTTGGGAGGGTTCAGGTAGACTCAGATAGTGACGGAGGTGTCGTGTCGGACCAGTAGGTCCACTACTACTGGAAAATGGGGTCGACGACGTTGTCAGAGGATTAATGATGACAGTGGGCGAGTGAGTAGTCACTTTGTAGTCGTCTAGTGTAGCGAGACTGCGTTTGGGACTCCTACTTTCGTCGGGAGCTTCCGGAGCGACAGAGGATGTCCCGGGACGGCAGGAGAGGGGTGGGCGGAGTCACAGTCGAGTATACGGAGGGTGAGTGGGACGGTCCTGTCGAAATAAGGGGAAAGAGTATGCGTCATTGTCCCGGAAACGTGTGTGAGAAGGACGTCCCGGTGACGCTGGGAGGGTGCCGCCAGTGGTGTCGAACACTAGTGACAGGTGGATGAATGACTACGTAAGTTGGTGACACTCGAGGAGGAATGCTTTTACAGTTGCGGTGCTAAGGTCCCGGGACACCGAAAACAAGGGTCGTGGGTCAGGTCTCGGTTGGTGTATCTTTTATAGCTACGTACTTATTTCTTTCATGTTTCGGATACCGTCTTATATTTGACAGGTCTATTAAGTTATTCCCGGACTCATGAACGAGAAGGGGAGACGTCCCCTAGAAGGGTTAAGTCTGAGCCCAAGATAGGGACCCAACCCTTCTAGAGGACCTCTTCCCTTGCCGATGGGTGAGGTCATAAGAACGGACCTCTTAGGGTACCTGTCTCCTCGGGACCACCCGATGCCAGGTTCCCCAGAGTTTCTTAGGTTGTCCGGACTCACTCATTGTAAAAGTGAAAGAGATTATCTTTTATATCCTCTTACCAATTTTATCCTTACATCCTTCCTCTAAAAATAGTAAGTGCATAATTTTACTCTTAAATCTTTCAAAGTCCGTTCACACTACAAAGAAACGTGTGTGTACACACACATGTGGAGCAGAGTCCTACCGGTAGTAGTCAAGACGAACCGGCCTGTCGGGGGGCTGGGGAGTGTAACAAAGTCTTCACTGAGTTCACAGGTCTAGAGTTCCTCCCGAAGGGACGTTTCCTGTGGAGTAACTATTTCTTCGGCAGCGGTTTAGGGGACGAAGTCTATAAGTCTGGGAGGTCCTGAAGTGACACAGTACAGACGAACGGTTCCCGGTCCGTCTCCCTATTCCGAGGTTTCCCTGGGCCATCACTCTCTCCGACCCTAGATTGGAGTCCCTGGACGTTACGACCCGACGGTACGAACGTGGACCTTTTTGCTTTACCTCGTTGTTTTGCGTTTCTTTGATATTCCTTGATTTTTATTCGCGTTGACACACGTGCACGTGCTCCCCGTTGAATACCCGTTCTATGTTTTTCTGGCCTTTAGGTTCACGGGGAAGATTCCTCGGTCCTCGTTTGTCCTACAACCCTCGTTTTTGCCCCATGATGTGAGTCATGAAACCGGTGGAGTACGCTTCTCAACTGAGTAACCTTTTCTGAGACTACGACCCTCCCTAACCCCCGTCCTCCTCTTCCCCTGCTGTCTCCTAATCTACCGACCTACCGTAGTGACTGAACTACCTGCACTCAGACTCACTTGAGGCCCTCTACCACTACCTGTCCCTCCGGACCGTACGACGTTAAGTACCCCAGCGTTTCTCAGCCTGTGTTGACTCACTGACTTGACTTGACTGTGTGGGGGAGTAGTTGCCCACCCGTTTGGGGTACTCGGTCGGGAGACCGGTCTGGGGACCCGTGTGGAGATGGGAGTGGGGTACAATCCTTGGTCGAACGGGGGACGAACCCCTCCCTTAGCCGTTCCCTTGGACGATGACCAAAAGTGAAGGGCCTCCACGTCGTCCGCGGGGTTCTTCCGAAACGGATTTAAAGAATTGACCGGAGAATAGTTATAGATAACTGAGTCCTTCCAGTGCTCATCCACTCGTGACTTCGGTTTCGGTGGGCCTCGGGTCGGACCGTCGACGACATGGCTCTCCTCCCGAGTGGTCTTCGGCCCCGTCGGTCGTGCGGGTCGTGAAGTAGAGAAGTCCCCTGTAGAGAGTTCGGAGGACCTATTATGTCGAGGGGGAACAACCGGAAGAACGAGGCGTCGAGTCTTTGGACCTCGACGACTTTGGGGCACCCCGAGTGTGCCCTTATCTTCCCGGGGTCTCCGGATTCGGTCGAAATCTCAGACTTCTCCCCGGAAAGTCTTCCTATGTCTTTAGTATTTCTATTATCGTTATGAATGTATCCCGAAGGATTCACGGTCACCGAGAAGATTCAGGGAGTCCATATAGTTGTACCGAATAGTTGTTGGGATTCCTCCGTAAAACGCCTACTCCCTTTGACTCCGTGTCATTCCAACATGTTGTACGGGCTCCGGTGGCACGTCTCTTCACCCACCAGTCTCTCCCACACGCACAGCGTCTACCAATGTGCGGGTCCAAACGTGACTTCTCTTGTGTTACTTACTTCTAAACGTCACACTCCGGTGTCGGTTCCCGGGTGGTTCCCACGGGGGTGGGTCCTACTCACTGTCACCCTCTCACAGGAGTCGGGAATCCGGATTTCTCCGTTCGTCTCTCTTGGGACGGTACCCACGGGTCGGTCTCGACCGGATCCTCCCCCTTCCGTCTTGGGGGGATTCCCCCCACCCCCACCTCTATCCTACTGTGTTAGTTTCAGTAGAGAAAGAGTGAGTCCCGCGAGATATACACACACGAGTTAGAGAGTCAGTGCAGGTTGAGAAACGTTGGGGTACCTGACACCGGGTGGTCCGAGAAGACAGGTACCCTAAAGGGTCCGTTCTTAGGACCTCACCCGACGGTAGAGGAGGAGGTAGTCCCGAGACTACAGGACGATTTCGGAGGGTCACCCGGAGGTAAAGTAGTAATTAGTTCGTCACCTTAGTACGTCGGCGATGTCTTTTGTATTCGACTATGTCTTCTGGGTCCAAGCTGAGGACCGAGCCCTTCTATGGGACCTCTTCCTTCACCGTTGGATAAAAGGGTGTTCATAAGAGCGGACCCTTTAGAGTGGCCGTCTCCTCGGACCGTCCGACGTCACGCACCCCCGGTGTCTTCTCGGGTTGTCCTGAATCACTGATTTTTTGTGGGGGGAGTGTGTGTGTGTGCGTGTGTCTGTGTGTGTGTTGGGTGTCGTTCGAGAGTCGCAGAAGGGTTCTCTTGTGAAGTTGGAGGAGTGGTCTGGTCACCTTGGGCGGACGAAAGAGGGACGGGACCTCGTTAACACGGGTGTCAGTACGTTCCCTTCCTCCCCACCCCCCACTCGGACGTCTTAATTAAAACGTAACATCGACGGATTGCTGGAAATTAACGGACCGACATCCGAACGTGTAATTACGTCCGTTTTGGTCGGGAGTCAAATTTTCCCGCAAAAGGAGGGTGGGAGGCGGAGACGGAGGGACAGTTATTTAGTGAGACCATTTTACCGTCCTACCGTTTCGGCCTCCGGTCTCCAGGTCCTCCGGGAGGCCTCGGCCTACGGAGTAATTGTAGATCGTCCGGACGGGTCTACAAGTCCTCGACGGCCTCCGTCCCTCCCTCCCCCGGACCCGGTCAGTCTTTCACCGTGTTTGTTCGGAGTCTCTACCGTCAGTCCTATAAATGGGTCCAGTGGGTATCTTTTACTCCAAATGAGTCATGTTTTGTGACCGACCGTACCCCCACAGACCCGTGTCTTCCGAGAGACCCAACGGTTTCCTCTGGGACTCGAAACTTCTTATGGGTGTCCACGTGGTTACGTTTGTGTCGGTCCTTCCGACTCCTCCGAGTGCTCTGGTACACTCACACGCAGGTCCGCAGACGGTCCTGCTCTCCGTGGTCTCGCTGTGAAGACTTATTGGGACAACGTTAAGGGACTTGGGGCTTTTCATGAGATGTAAGGACTCCCGACCTTGTACGCGGGGTCTCGGTCCGATGACTCCGGGTTCCGGACGACGACGATGAGAGGTCGATACACTGAGACCGTTCACTGAACTGGAGAGACACGAATTTGGTCACCGGGTGCCCTCCCGAGTCATTGTGTGGTCGCCCTCCCACCGTTCCGAGACCCGTTGTGGGACACCTGACACCCTCGACGGAAATGTCGACCCCTCTCCAGGACCCGTCTCCATCTACCTCCTTCGTCCTTCCTCCGGATCCTCATCGTCCAGGCCCGATCCTGCGACATACCCCCTCTTCCCCGTCGTCGGACCGCAGAAGAGACCAAGATGGTCGAGTGTACAGGCGCACGTCCAGGGTGCTTTCCGAGGAAAGTGGTTCTCCACACCTCGCCCACCCTCCTGACGTCGGTCGCAGGCGACGGAAGGGGTCCGGTCTCTTGACCCTTCGTCCTCCCGACCGGGAGACGTCTCGACGCCCCCGCTGACACACCGGACGTCTCGGTCCGTCACCCCTCAGGGAGACGTCCCGGTACAAGGGGAGACGTTACGAGTTCCGTGAAGGGCCTTCTCCCGTCCGCGGTCCGGTTCCAAAGCGGATCTCCACCCTCTCGTGGTACCAGATTCAAATCCTTTGGAGGTCCGGACGGGAGAAACGAGTCGAGGAGGTCTCTTCCGAATTTCGATGGCCACTGGATGGAGACGAAAGAAAGAGACGATTGAGAGAGTAGATAGGGAGACGCGGATTGACATTCTAACGATTTAACTTTTGTCGTCAGGGACTGGTTTAGATCTTGACGGTTGGTGACTCCGACACATCAATCTAAGACCCCAGACGCCTACTCTCACGTTTACGGGCGTTGTGGTGTATGAGTGACCCACTAACACCCGTTCAATTAGCGAGACCGGAGTCAAAGGAATGGACATTGTACCCTTGTTATGAGGATGAAGAATACGAACAGAATTCCCAATTTAGTCATTTCGTGGAACCGTGGATCTTTCTTGAGGACCTTAGCATCTTCTTCGGTAGGACATTGATACTGTGTCTATGGATCTATGGTTTTTCGGCACACAAGTAAAAGATAAATTCGACGTCGCAACGTGTACTCGACGACCTGATTAAAAGGAGTTTACGGTATAGGAGGACGGTGAAAAGTTGATTTACCCAATGGGGTACCGATGGTCCTTTCAGCCATCCTTCTCGTGTCCTCCTGTCCTTCCACTAACTCCCGGACGACAAAAAGGACCGGTACAAGAGCGTTAAATATCTGTCATAAAGTAAATTTGAAGTCATAAAGCAAATTGGAAACGTTCTTCAGAGTATTATGTCTACCATAAGAGGTGTAAAATTTCTACTTATTTAAATCCGAGTCTTTCGCCGTCACCACTTTGACTGTAGACTTAGGTTGTGGTTTCGGATAAAGAGAAAATTATTACTATTTTTATGATCCTTCTCCTTCTTTCTATTAATACCACTGTCGACTAAAAGTGGTTCACGAGTGAGACTCGGTCCACTGTGAGACTTACGAAATGTACGTAATAGGATAAGTAGGAATCTTGTCGGACTACTTCACCATGATAATAATTAACGTGAGGGTAAAATGTCTACACTTTTGACTCCAGTTCATTGAATGGGTCCTGACGGATAGAACCTTCACCTTAACAAGACTATTCAATGAGTGGTAGAGTTTAATTTTGAAACATGTTAGATAAGAAG
Source organism: Capra ibex (assembly GCA_006410555.1). NCBI lineage: Eukaryota > Metazoa > Chordata > Mammalia > Artiodactyla > Bovidae > Capra > Capra ibex. The sequence goes on from SJYO01014747.1 coordinate 14,393,446, forward strand.
GGTTTACGGGGGAAGGGAAGAAAGGAAAGGGGGTCAAATGGTCGAAGGGAGAAGAAGAATTGTTACGTCGAGCCTTTAGGGGAAGTGATCCGAGGGAAGTGTCTCTGGTGGAAGGAGGTTCTCGCCCATGTCAGTATCAAAGATCGAGGTCGGGAACAAGGGTGTCCCGGTCGTGGATCTCTCACGAAAGGAACACGAGGTACGAGGATCCTTTCCGTCTCTCTACAGTCATCTCGTCTCAGGAATAATTGCGGTGGAGATTACTCGTGAGTCCTCGAGTATTCGTCTTTTGTATGACATTCACCCCCCAAAGGTAAATGTAGTAGTCGACCCTACTGTCGTCGATGTTTTACGTCGGTATGAGAAGAGTACCTCTACTTTGGGTCCCCTTTGTCTCTATTTCCACAGGGCTGAGAGGTTGGGGGAAGGTCCTGACTGAAAGGAAGATACACCTGAGACTCTCGTTTCAACCCAGTTATAATTAATAGGTATGAGTCGTTTACTTACTTTCCGGAAACCACAGGGTGTTAGTGTCACTGGAATAAAATCCCTGTGTTTAACCCTGTGTTTCACGGGTACTCCCTTTGTCTTACCTTGCACCTTTGAGCTCTTGTAGAACCCCTGACACCGGTTTCCCCCTTTGCGTCGGAGACACTGTAGTGTCCCCGACTTTCCCTCAATCGCCGGGAGTCGGTGGAGACTCCTGTTGGGATCGGAAGTGGAGCCTCTTTGAAGGAGGAGTTGAACTAGACGTTCCGGAAGAAGTAGGGTCGTCCGTACCTTTATCGGACGTGTCCGGACATAGCCGTGACGGATGTAAGAGATAGACGTCTTTTCCTGTGTCTTTCTCCTTGTCACGGTCCTTTTTTCAAGGTTTTGATTTGTCAGTAATGTTACAGTAGTTTGGGGAGCCCCCAAATTTAGGAGGTCCGGTCTCGACAGACTGTCTTGGACGACGGTGTCTTCTTTACAAGTTATCGGATGTACAAGAGTTTGTCCTCGGTCCTCGGTGTACGCCGAGAACGTAGAACTTTAAGTCTACCACCCTGAAAGGGCAACCAAGACTCTAATTCTGAAGTGTAAGGGCTACGTCGTCCGTGTCCAAACTAGGGACCATCCCCCTTGATTCTAGGGAGTACAGTGTACCACATCGGTTTTTTATTCTTTTGTTTAGGTCGGTCACGTTGTCTTGTCAGTATAGAAATTAAAATCAATCGAACTTAAGTAAATTCATCGATATACACCCCTGAAGGGTCACCGACTCTGAGGTGTGATGGTTACGTCCCCTGGACCCAAGCTAGGGAGCAGCCCCTTGATCTAGGGGGTACGGAGTCGATTCTCAAGGGTCCAGTTGACATCCGAGGGTGAGTAGTGTCGTTTCTGACTTCTAAGACGTCGCTTCTGGGTCTTGTCGGTTTATTTATGTGTATAATTTTTTATGAAACTTTTCTTTATTTTTGTTTTTCTATTTATCGGTACATACCGATCACCCACGGTATAACCTGTCACGTCGACGTCCAGTGTAAATCGTTTTTTAGCCGATGTCACATTTGGATCTTCGGTCCATTTTTAACCCTCTAACCCGAACACGCTGTGAGTGGTGGACGATCCTTACCACGTAAAAGTGCAGTCAAGGTACTAGTAGCGTTGTAACGTTAATTCTCTTTACCATAATAGCGAGGGGAACGTGGTACCCCCTTTGACTCAGTGCCTCGAGCCCTCGTTGTCTCTCGGTCCTGCCTCGCGACCGTCACGCCAGTGAGTCGGTGGACGTAGGACACGAGTCGCCAAACGATTCATCGTCCCGAAATAGGAGAGGTAAGTCTGGACACTTTTGGAATTATTACTCGAAATATAAGGGTTAACCGCATACAAGGGTTCCGATTAACACCACGCTGTAGGGACTTTGTCAAACTTCCAAGACTTTATTGGGTGTCGCCGACCAGTTTGTTGTCTAGGAAGGTTGTTCTTCGTACTTTCGAGGATTTTCCGTCCGATCCATGCCCGTGACTGGTGGCAAGTCATCGTCCGGGTCCCGTGGCAGTACGCTTTGTGAGGGAACCGTGGTAGTCCTTCCCTCACCGTTCGGGAGAGGGAGAGGGGGTATGGTCGTTGGGGGTTTAGTGTGAAGGAAGTGGGGATCTGAACTCTGACTTAATTTTAGGTCCTCTCTCCTCCGATTCCGAATGGGAGTCGAGTGTATAAACTGAATTATTAGATCGACCAACTTCTCTAGGGTAGGAGTATCGATTATTCTCACCCGAGTACACTTCCATTCCCGATGACGGTTCTTACTGGAAACGGGAGTGACCGGAGTAGAGAGGGGACGGGCGTTGGGTCCTGGACAAAAAAAAAACAAAATTACAAGAGTCCAGAGACTAGGGAGTCACCTAGTCTCAACTATTGGTGTAACCGTTTTTCAAGTAATGTAACGGAAAAGAGGATTGATTAGTCTAGTGAAGAGAGGGAGTTTCCACGTTCCGAATCTGAGAGTTATAAGGAATTATATTCGTGGAGTTAGTCCTCTAAGGGGTTCCTACGGTTGGACGACCTCTCCTGGTGAGGAGAGGTGGGGGGGGACGGGGCGGCCGGGGTTCCTTCGAGAGTCAGTTTCGAGTTCCATAATGATCCTTTTCCACTTCAATATTAGTGACGGAACCTGTCTCGGCATTATATGTCTTAATATTTTTAGCGCCGACTCTTTTTGAACCGAGTTGTGACCTTTCTTCAAGTTGGTCCTTTTTTCTTTATTTCTTTGGATACTATGTCGTTACTTCGACTAGTTACGAACAGTTGGAGTACGGAGACCGACCGAAGTTTTGCAATACAATGTTTATTTTCTCTTTTCGGTATCCAGACGTTACACCGTTCACAACCATTAAGCAAGTCCCGTCGAAAGGTTTCTCTAGAGGGACCCAAGAACAAAAATGATATCACTCTCAGACTATTGATGTTTTGGACCTCAATGATACAGTCCCTCATAACCGTCTACAGAATTTTTCGTCATCAAACAGTTTCTTTACCATGTCCCACGGGTAAACTGGTAAAATTTCGGTTATTCTGTCCATACTTCTTTATCGTTCCCCTGAAGGGACTGGTCACTAATTCTTAAACGGAACATTACGGTCCCTACGTCCAGTCTAGGGGCCAGTTCTTTGATCCAAGAGTGTACGGTCCCTCGTTGATTCGGACTCGTGGTGTTAATCTCTCGGTCGTGCGGAGTTGATTCTGGGTTCCGTCGGTTTTATTTACTTATAATTTTTTGGTCATAGCTTTCTTCGTCGGGAACTATGAGACTCAGGACGTGTTGAAGACACACACTCTACTTCGGTTCCGGCAAAGAGTGGGACGGTAACAGGTCGTTCATTAGAACTGTTTCTCTTGACGGGGAAGTCTGTCTCTTGTCCGAACGAATGACAGGCGATCTTTTCGTCACCTATGGAGTTTACGTCGCAAGGAGAGGACCTTGTGTCGAGGGTCGTCCTCGTCTGTAGGTGGATAGGTAGTGCGGGAGGTTTAGTGGGGACGCGATGACTGTTCTGTTTTCCTTCCCATTGTTGTACGTCTAATAACATGGTCCTCACTATTTACAAAGAGAGACTGAGTACGTCGGGTACAGAAGACTCGTAGGTACTTCATTGTTGTCCGGCTCAAAATCGAATATTGTGATATTGTAAGTCTATAATTATTTTCGTTTAAGATCTGAGTTGTTCCTCGAGTTCCGTTTCATCACTGGCAAACTTTTTCTTTCTTTCTTTAGATCCCTATCTTGTGTACCCGTCCGTCTGACAATTAACGGGTCCCTAATGTTGAAGGAATGAATATTTTGGGTGTTTTGGTCGGAGTCTTAAGATTTCGTTTCACACCAAATGCTTTCGTCTGTGGTCGTAAGTTTAGACGGTCTGTGGTCGAGATTCTGAAACTTGTTCAGTAGATTGAGGGGAGGGTGCGGAGTCAAAGAAGTAGACATCTTACCCCTGTCGTGGTCATGTATGAGGTCTCCTACTGATAATACTCTTAATAACTCACTTAAATACACTTCGTGAATCTTGTCCCGTATTGTGTCTCCTTCACGGTGTCCCCATAAACGATAATGGTAGTCGAGAGTTTTAAGTTGCTAAGATACAGAGATATGTTACAATTAGTGGGATTAAGAAGTAGATTACGGTATAAGGAAATAAATGTTGGATATAACATTTCCTTTCAGTCCACTTCCTTTTATATATATTATCGATGGAAAATAAGTTCTTTTCCCTCTATAATTATACATTCACGTAAACCATTGTAAAAATTATGTCTTTTTATTTTTGAGGTTTGTTTGTTTATTTACCGATGATATTTCCACTCCCTTCCATGTCTATCGTCACTGACCAAATCTTCTATCTTAAGAGTCTTATAAGGACAAGATATCTAAACTGAAACTTTAGTACATCAAATGTATTAATATTTTTGAATGTACAATTCTTCATTAGATATTTTTAGTTTTCGTTGTACCCTATTCGAATTGACGAGTGACTTAATCTCAGGATTGGTGTGTCTCTCCGCGGTAACAATTACTAAAAATTTGTATCCTTATATTGACATATGGGGTTTTCCTGTACGAAATTCCTGTTTTTCTCGATCTTTTTTTAGACTAATCACTTTACAAATAGTAGTCACAATATAATACTAAACATTCTTCATATGTACGTGCACACGAGTCGGTACAGGTTGAGAAACACTGGGGTACCTGACATCGGACGGTCCGAGGAGACAGGTACCTTCAAAGGTCCGTTCTTGTTACCTTACCCAACGGTAAAGGAAGAGGTCCCCTAGAAGGACTGGGTCCCTAACTTGGTCAGAGGACTCAGAGGACGTGACCGTCCTTCTAAGAAGTCGACATGGTGGACCCTTACATCCCCACACACACACCCACACAAAAAAGAATATAACCCAATTGGTTTTAAAAACAAACCCAAAGGATATTCTACAATGTCTTTTTGGGTTTCCTTGAATGAAAAACCGATTGGGGTATATATCCCGGTGTTTCCACTTTTATCCACAGAACAATAAGTATTCGCCTCTTCAGTTACCGTTGGGTGAGGTCATGAGAACGGACCTTTCAGGGTACCTACCACCTTCCTCGGGATAAGGTAGTGTTACCCAAATACAGTTACTGATGAGTAGGGTGGTGTCCACCCCGGTCCTCTTGGTTGGGACACTACACACTAGTCTTCCAACTTTGAAAGTCTTAGGGTGGGGGACTAAAGACCCCGTTTCTCTCCCCGAACTCCGACTTAGTCACTGTGACCGTTTACTAAATCAGTTAATACTGATACATTACTTCGGAGGTAGTTTCGGGGCGTTCTGTCGTAAAACCAGGGAACAAAGTCTCTCGAGGACTCAGACCCTGGGTGTTCCGAAGGGACACGCCCCGGGGTTCGAGGAGACAGTCTGGAGCAGGACACGCAGAGAAGTGGACCAACGACTACGCAGCGGAAATTACAGGAACATATTTTGTAGTCATTGGATCACTCATTTACCACCAAGAACTCGAGACACTCGGTGAGGTCGTTTGCTTAGGTTGGATTGGTATCCCAGTATCCTTGGATACTAAATATACGAAGTCAATCTGCGGGTCCATTGTTAGACCCGAATGTTTACTGTAGACTTTACCTTTCTCCAAAACGTCCTGACTCGGGAAATGGACCCTTGGAGTAAGAGAGAGGTCTGTCTGTCCCAGTCTCCATTCAGCTAGAACACCTGTGGTCTGTCCGAACGACCACACCCCTTCGGAGGTGTCCTTGATGGAATCTTGGTTCCGGTTTTTCAAGGACGAAAAAGAATAACGTCATGATAGAGTCCCGAAGGGACCACCCAGTCTTCCATTTCTTAGACGGATGTTACGCCCTCTGGACCCAAACTAGGGATCCAGCCCTTCTAGGGGACCTCTTCCCTGATCGTTGGGTAAGGTCCTAAAAACAGACCTCTTAAGGTCCTGTCTCCTCGGTCCACCCTATGTCAGATACCCTAGAGCTTCTCAGTCTGTCCTGACTCGTTGATTGTGAAAGTGAAAGTAGAGTCCCATTATTTTATCACCTTTATTCCATCAAAGAAAATTATCTTTTGCTCCTTCCTTACGATCTTGAGCTTACAATGGTGTTAACTCTGGTACTAGTTGAGATCGACAGTTGTGGTCTCTCCCCTGGTCTGTCCTACAGAATATTTCCTTCACGTGTAGTGGTGACTCTTCATAAAAACCGTGGTTTTTTTTTTTTTTTTTTTAATTGGACTTAGACTAGTCGGGAGATCGAGATTGTGTTAGTTGTCTGTTCTTCACGTTCATGCTCTCAAGTTTTCTTCCACAATTTTTCTTGGTGGGTCTGACGTGTTTTGACATCCTCTTTACTATGTCAAAGAGATGGACCGTTCTCCTTTCTGTCGTTTTGGATCTCTATTCGTCTATGAATTCCCTGTTCCGTTTTTTGGCGTTTGGTGTCTCGAAACACCTAGACTAAGTTGTGAAAATAGGCTCTCCTCACTTCTTCAAACTTGTGACTCAGCATAGATAGCTATAATTCGTTGACCAAAATTAAGGATTCCGTACTGTTACTATAACACTAATCCAAAAATCTCTCAAGAGTAGAAACTCTTTATGATCAATGGGGTTTTACTATGTATGGAGACTTTTAAAGACTTTGTCATGTGGACTTTATTAGTTCCTCTCCCCTCTGAGCCACTGTCATCGTTACTTTCTTCTTTCCAGTGCAAAAATATTTCTGACCCGGTAGCCGTGTGTCCAAGTAAGTTGATAGGAAAGAGGAAAACCTATACGGAGATTAAAGGGAATTATTATTTTTCTTTAACCAATAAGATGTTTAGAGTTAAGACCCCGGTCTGTGTTTGTCATCTGTAATACAGGTTTAGAATAGTGAGTGTATAGTTTTCTCTACTGAAACCTGTTCCACGAAATAAGACACCGTGGAGTCAAAGGATACGACATTTTACCAGTACTTTTCTATTTTACTCCTCTGTATTCCCGTTACGACTCGAGTCCCGGGTCGTGTCCCCGGGTCACCTCGGCGGGTGGGGAGTGTCGAAAGATTCACGAGTGGTGGCGTCTACCGTTCGACCCCTCGGATTAGAAGGTAGGACTGAACTTTAATCTTTCACATTACGAGTGTCTAATAAACGAACTAATAGAGGTTGTCCTCACTTTACTAAAAAATTTTCCTGTACGGACCCTGAAGGGACTTCCAGGTCACCAATTCTGAGGTACGAAGGTTACGTCTCCCACGTCCAAGCTAGGGACTAAGACCTCGATTCTAGGGAGTACTACGAGTCCGGTCTTCTTTTTCTTATGCGAGACAGAGTCCACACTACTTATTGTTGTTAGAGACGAAAGAGGGAAGTGGATGTGTGAGTGTTTCGCTCCCCGACGGAGAACCCGACGGAGGTACTAAGTGTCCTTTAGTTGTGGTGGAGGGGTCGACATTTGTGAGGGTTCAAGACTTTGGTAAAGAGGGTCTGTAGGTCTGTCGGTCGAGTCTGTAGAGGAAGGAAAGACTCGGACCCGCTCTCCGAAACGGTACAATAAAAGAACGGACCTATCACGTAGTGAAGTCCCTTGTCGTAGACTGTGGAGTCTGCACGTCAAATGTGTGCAAGAACGAAATTGTTCGACTTGCGACAAAGAAAAGAGATTGTCGTCGACACCAGACCGGACACAAAGACGTTCCGTGAGTCAGTGATGAATACGAACATTTTATAAGGACTCGTGCAAACCAGTTACCAAGGGTTAGGTGTATCTGTTTACACCACCGACCAACGATAATCGGACCGCAAAGGAAGACGGAATAGAAGACTCGAGAACGAAATACACTGTCAACGACTATCTCAAACGACCCTTGTAAAAGTAACCTCTCTCTTGGTAGCCCGAGTTTAGGGGTGCAACAGGGGATAACCTGATCAATAAGTTAGACACAACTGACGGAAGGTATTTTGTACCTGTTACTTTAGATTGAGTTTCCTAACAAAACCTTTGGTGTGGTCTATTATATGATTTCTACACACATATCAGAGACCGTGTGCCTTTCACGTACATTTGGCGACGGTTACAGTGGTGCTGAAAATGTCCACCCACCTCGTCACCCAGACTGAGGAGGTCCCTAGGGGTCACGGGACTGACTGTGTACCGTTCGAGAGGCCCCGAAGGGACCACAGAGTCTGTCATTGTTGGATGGACGTTACGTCCTCTGGGTCCAAGTTAGGGCTCGACCCTTCTAGGGGTCCTCTTCCGCTACCGATGGGTGAGGTCATAACAACGAAACTCTTAAGGTACCTGTCCCCTTGGACCACCCGATATCAGGTACCCCAGCGTTTCTTAGCCTGTGTTGGATGGTTGATTGTGAAAGTTCAAGAGTTAGTCATAAACAATTTAGTTACTCACTTGCTTATTTTACATCTGTTAACTTAAATTGGACGGAGGTGAACACTTTTTCCCAGTTTAATGAAAATCATAGAGTTTTTAATGTCGTGATAATAAATTTTGTGAACTTGATATAATTATGTATGTACGTATAATAATAGGAAGTGACCCGTACATTCTTTGAAGTTTATTTAAGGTACGTCTACGGGACCTTGAAAACATTGTTTCCGAGGTCTTTTAAGGGAGGTCTAGGGATTCTTGACGTCTTACACGAAACCCCACCATCGTGGTACCTTTCTTAAACCTCTGTATGGTCTAACCCTCGTCGTTCTGGGTAGCCTCCAACTGTGTTGGCAGATGGACTCGCCCCGACTCTTGGACCAGACCCCGTCCCTTACATCTCCCTTGACCCTCGGTCTGTGTTCCCTAGAGATCCTCAGGACTGGTCATTCTCCACTTTCACTTTCACAATCAACGGGACAGTACGGGCTGAGAAACGCTGCGGTACCTGACATTGGGTGGTCCGAGGAGACAGTACCCTACGAGGTCCGTTCTTATGACCTCACCCAACGGTAAGGGAGGGGGCTCCCCTAGAAGGGTTGGATCCCTACCTTGGACCCAGAGGGTGTGACTTCCGTCTAAGAAATGACACACTCGGTGGTCCCTTCTGGGGTCAGATTCTTCACACACTTTCAGTGAGTTAGTACAGGTTGAGAAAAACTAGGGTGCCTGAATCGGACGGTCCGAGGAGAGACACCTTAAGAGGTCCGGTCTTATGATCTCACCCATCCACAAGAGAAGAGGTCCTCATTCTCCACCACCGAAAATTTACACCCCACACCCCCTACCTCCTTTCTTCTACAGTCCAGTTACTGTTTCGTTTGAATCCTCCTTTACTTCCTCAACTTAAGACCTGAATTCGACTCGAACTGTGGGTTCATCTACAGTAAGTTGTTCGGTCTTTATCCAACGTGTGTCTACAAGTGTCGTCGTAATAAGTGTCATCGGTTCTTCACCTTCGTTAGGTTTGCAAGTAGTCCCTTACTTACCGATTCGGTTTGCACCCTTATGCGTATGTTTCCCTATACTAAGTCGGAAATTTCTCCTTTAATACTGTGCACAATGTTGTACCTACGTGGAACTCCTGTATTATGTTTCACTTGTTTCTCTGTCTCCGGGATACTAAGGTGCATGTACTCGGTTGGTCGTCAGTCAGGGTATTTCTGTCTTCGTCTCTAAGGTGAGTTGTACGCGGTTGGTACAGTCAGGGTATTTCTGTCTTCGTCTCTAAGGTGAGTGTACGCGGTTGGTCGTCAGTCAGGGTATTTCTGTCTTCGTTACTAAGGTGCATGTACTCCGTTGGTTGTCAGTTAGGGCATTTCTGTCTTCGTTACTAAGGTGCATATACTCGATTGGTTCAGTCAGGGTATTTCTGTCTTCGTCTCTAAGGTGAATGTACGTCGTTGGTTGTCAGTCAGGGTATTTCTGTCTTCGTTACTAAGGTGCATGTACTCGATTGGTTCAGTCAGGGTATTTCTGTCTTCGTTACTAAGGTGAATATACTCCGTTGGTTGTCAGTTAGGGTATTTCTGTCTTCGTTACTAAGGTGAATGTACGCGGTTGGTTGTCAGTTAGGGCATTTCTGTCTTCGTTACTAAGGTGAATGTACTCGATTGGTTCAGTCAGGGTATTTCTGTCTTCGTTACTAAGAAGAATGTTCTCGATTTGTCAGTCATGGTATTTCTGTCTTCATCATCCCACCGACAGTCTCCGACCCTCGACAAATCACCTATGTACAAAAGCCAAAACGTTCTAGTACTAGACTACGTCTTATTACACTCATACGAATTGTGATGACTTGTCGTGTAAACTTTTACCAATGGTAACATTTAAAATACAACACTGAAAAAATCGGTGTTTATTTAGAAACTTTTTAAAACTTTTTTTTTTTTTTTTTTTTCGATCTGTATACCTAGGTCTCAATGCTTGACCTTCTCAAGGGAACGGGTTAAAGGTTGAGATAAGGACTAACTAAACATCCAACTTGTGAACCAGTGAGTGTGGACTAAAGACGAGAGACTTGGGAGAGAGATGAGGGGGTTCATCTGGTCACTTTTTCCCCAGTGAACAGGTGTCCGGTGCTGGTTCTGGAATCATTTCACACCGAACTGCTGGAGTGTAGTAACGTGAAACGTCTGTGACGTAAAAATCTATAGATGAATGAACGGACGTGGCCCAGAATCGACGTCGTGAGTCCTGGAAAACGACGCAGTACGTTCTAGGAAGCGACACTGTGTACCCGAGAGTTCAACACCAAGAGTCCGAGTCATCGACACCGTACACTCGAGTCAACGGGGAGTCGCACATTCTAAAATCAAGGGGTCTGTCCCTAATTTGAGGACAAGGGACGTAACGTTCCGTCTAAGAATTGGTGACCTGGTGGTCCCTTTAAGGCTATAACGTTAAAAATGTTTAAGTGTCGCCGTTGGGACGTAGTCCGTTCGGATAGCCTTGGTAAAAAGGTCGTGGTAAACGAGCACAGAGACGGCACAAACCTATTAATAACGGTTTAAAGTTTGGGAAGCGTTCGTTTTTTCTAATGTTGAGTGACTTCCGAGTTTCCTACCAATCGTAAAAAGTCGTTATTTTATAAAAAATTAATTTATGTGTAACCAAAAAATTCTGTATTACGATGACTTTTGAATTATTAACTCATGTTATATCATGTCATATTTGTCCTCCCGAAGGGTCCACCGAGTCAATTTCTTAGGTGGACAGTTACGGTCTTTGCACCCAAAACTGGGGACCCAGTCCTTCAATGGGACCTCTTCCTTTACCGTTGGGTAAGGTCATAAGAACGGACTTTTTACGGTACCTGTCTCCTCGGACCACCAGACCTCCGGTGTCGTAACGTTTCTCAGTCTGTGCTGACTCGCTGACCAGTACGTGTGTTGTGTACCTTGTCATATTTGTGTTGAAAATATACACAACCCTTTGGTTATTTCCGAATATTGAGTGAAATAACGGGATAAACGGATTAACGTCACCGGACCTTGTCTTGAACGTCAGAGAGGCTCCAGACGGACAAGTCCCCTCTCACAAGTAGATAAACCTGTAGTCCAGGGGGTCTAGCTGATTTCCCCCCGAGACAGTGGTAGACTAGGTAGGAGATTGATGAAATAGGACGATTGCGTCAAGTAAAGGTATTTACAAGATACGAATTTCAAGAAGGTTTGGGGTGACCGGACTTGTTGTCACCTCCGGCTAATAAAGGGGTCTTTCCGGGAACCCTTGACTGGAAGAAAGTTGGACAACTACAGGTGGATGAGAAAAGGGAAGAGGGCACAAGTAGAGACCGGGTACTTAAGAAAGTGTAACATGGAAGAGTGATCAAAACAGGGTCAATGCCAGATCATCCAAGATTTTAGTGAGGGGTTGAATGTGTCTTTTCGTTCCGTCACCTCGGTTCGGACCCTCACTTTTGTTCAGTTTAGGTTCAACGTATTGTCCCCACTCGCAAGTGGTTAATTTCGACGATCCAGAGGTCACATTTGTTTTGGCAGACGTCACCCACGAAGAGAGCGAGATGATGTCCCTCTAACACTTTTGTTCAGTGCACCCCAAAGACCACCCTTCTTTCGAAATAGACTACTCTCAAATTTTTTAAGGGTACCCCTTTTGGTCCCGAGCTCGCCAGACATGGGTACTCTGGAGAGGACCGGACCTTTGAGTAGTGGTAAAGTATGAATTGACGAATTTGTTGGGTGTCGAAATCCATAAATCATATCGTTTTTTTTTTTTTTTCTCTCTCTCTTTCTTTTTTAATCCATCAATTCGGTAAAAATCGTCGTCTCGTCTGAACCCCAAGATAAATACGACCACCGTATAATATGACAGATACCTGTCCCCTCCCCTCGGATACCACCCTTTCTATGTCCCATTACCCCAACAAATCAACGATTTAGTGCAGACTGACAAACGTCGGAGTACCTGACATCGGACGGTCCGAGAAGACCTTGAAAGACTGATTCATATGACCTCACCCAAAGGCAAAGGAAGAGGTCCTGTTAGAAGGGTTGGGTCCCTATCTTGGATGTAGAGGACGTACCCGTCCGCTCAACCAATGGTGACACGGTGGCCCGGAACGGTGGACGGTCGACAAGCTGGGACCTGTTCAACGAGTCGGAGGCTAAGGAGTAGCCATGCGACTCTTATGGTTAGGATCCTCGTTCCCACTGGTGCACGTGTCGAGGACAAAGGGCAAACTGTATGTCGTTTGTCAGGTGTTCACTCTCGATCGCATGACTCGCGGTGACACCAGTGATAGGTGTGGGCACCCACGGATTGTGTGAACAGATTTGTGTCTGTCGACGATCCACAAGAACCACCGTTGTTCCCTAGGATTTTAATTTGTGAACGAGTGTCGGTCATTGTTCCGGCCATAATTTTTATTTCTATTTTGTTTTCGTGGTCACACCCTCTGTAAAACAGGAAATATGTCGGGCTACCGAAAACTTAGAACAGAAATCAGGGTCTTAGTGTTTCGTAATTACGAATTGAATGTGGTTATGTCAACCAGACCGACCTAGTTCTGTTCTAAAAAGGGAGTACTATGTTTTACATGTCTGACTCCGGTCCCATCCCCTTTACTAGAGCTAGATTCTTATTTGTGGTGACCGAAAGCTTTCCAAGGGTCACAGGTGTGTGTTAAAATCTTAGATAATCTAGGAACGACACAATTACTCTAGAGAACGACCCTTAGGTTTAAGGGAAACATTTGAGGTAATTGTTGGGTGCTCCGTCCACCCGTCGACCCTTACACGAATACCATTATTACGGAACGGGTCCTTCCCTCCGTCACCCTTTAGTGTAGGTAAGCGTAGTGTACGAATCTTGGAACTTCTCTTTCCCCCTTTTCGTACAAAGGAACCTCTCTCTAATCCTACTCGAATTGAGGTTCCAGGGGACATGGAGAGTATGAACTTTATTCTCCGTTACCATTAACCATTTTTGCCATTCCAAAGAGTTTACGTTGTTGATAGGCTTTTTGAGACCCTATTTTATAATGGGTGTCTTTCAGACAGTTCAGATAAATACAGGAGTCTACTAAAAAAAAATTAACTTCACATCAACTAAGTGTACAATCAAAGTTTACGTATCGTGTCACTAAGTCAAAATGTACATACACATAAAAAAGGTCTAAGAAAAGGGAATTTCCAATAATATTGTATAACCATATCAAGGGACGTGATATGTCATCCAGGAACAGCCAATGGATGAAATATATATCATTCACGTAGATACGAGTGACTCGAAGAGGTTACGTGTCACCATTTCTTAGTCTACTCCCCAGCTAGTGACCCAGTCCGTCTAGGGGACCTTATCCTTTACCGTTGAAGGAGGTCATAGTAACGACCCCTTTAGGGTACCTGTCTCCTCGGACCGTCCGATGTCAGGTATCCCAACGTTTCAGTCTATCATGACTCGTGTTCGTCTCCCTATACAAGAAATGTTGGATTAACTAGAGAGGAGAGGAAAAAAGAGAAACGATTGACATTTGAACAAAAGATACAGACACTCCGAGACGAAACATTTATTCAAGTAAACGTAGAAAAATTAAACCTCTCCCCCTCAGTCGTAAGAGTCTACTCAAAAACCTCTGGGGAGTGTTAAAAAACGGATAGACAAAAGGAAAATTAACGGGGGTTTCTTAAAAGGAATCATTCTTGTGTACCTTTCAAAACTGAAACTCTCACGTCTAAGGTAATTACTAGGTTCACGTAAAAATTTTACAAAAACGAGAATCTCGTTTTTTCCTTTTCAAAACTAAAAAGGATAGACACGTAGTTTGACCGTGTCTTTTAAACGACTTATAATAGGTTTTGTGGGTCCCAATCCGACTTTCTTCCCTACCTTTTAAAGTCGGAGGTTTCTTAAATAAAAACCCCCCAACCTCCCCTTCCTTGTCCTCCTACTCCCGGCTCTCCCACAGAGGTCATGGTGACTCTTGTGTAAGACTGAAAAGTGGGTGTCAACGGATTCACTACGAGGTTTACGAAGGACAGCATTCATATCACAGAGGGGTCCCTTGTGTTGTTCAACTCCTGACACGTCACTTGGTGTAAGGTCGGGGGTTTACGGTAGGCAGTGTGGTATGTTGGATAGTGGAGATGAGAGAACCAAATAGAGTAGGGGGCAGAGGCCAGTAGTCCCAGACGAGTTGTATTCCTGAAAGTCCCCAAAATTGGAAAGACCCCAGTTTTTGGAGAATCTCTTTTGTCACTTTCCGAGGTACGGTTCTCACACATGTACATAGAGGTGTGGTGGAATTTTCCAGCACCTGTTGAGGGGGATTTCGTGTAGACTGTTGGAAATCGTAGTTTATCGGCTGAATCCGTTGTAAGTTAAAGAGAGTCGTAGGAGGTCCGTTTAAGTGGTTCGCGTTAAGAGTTCTGATGTACGTTCAAAGATAATCACAGGTTTTGTCTATTAGTTTTTCCTGGAAGACATATCGTGTTCCTTGAGACGAGTTATCAGATATTGTGGGATGTCCTCTTTTCGTAAACCTTTCTCTTATCTATGTACATTTACATGTTGACTTAGCCAGACGACACGTGGACTTCGATTATGTAATCCCAAACAAAAATAACCCCATATCAACGAAATGTTACAACACAATCCAAGACGACACGTTGCTTCACTTAACCGATATACGTGTGTATATAAGGGAGGGAGAACCTGGAAGGAGGGTGGGGGAGATGGGTAGAACCAGCGGTGTCTCGTGACTCGACTCGAGGGATATTGTGTTGTGCCAATTAGTTGATATGAGGTTATATCTTATTTTTAAAAAAATTAATTTTTCGTTAATTTTCAAGAATACTTACAGGAACTCGGTGGCTTTCGAAATCTTAGAAGTCTAAAATAGACGGTGCACCCGTTTTTGTTCGTACACGGATGTGTGTGTGTGTGTGGTGTGTGTGTGTACCGAACCGTTTTTATTTACCGTTTCGACTTGACCCTGCCCTTGTATAAGTAAATCAAATAAGTAAGGACTGTGATACTTCAGTAATCTCCTTCATTCCCATCGAAACCGCTCGTCTCGACACGCTTCGTCGGTCCCAACCAATACAAAAAGGCAGGTTATTTATCGTGGCGACTTATTCAAAGTACCCGAGTTGTGAGAGGACGGGTGTATTCGTTAAACGATAATTTATGAATAACAAGGACGTGTTTCGGATGATGGTCCAATAAAAATTTATGAAGATGAAAAAAAAAAAAAGGTCCCCTCACCCCTCACCCATCCCTTTTTCACCTTCCCCGTATGAACACCGGAGTCCCAGGGATAGGACGTAGAATAGAATTTTCAGATACTTTATTTCTCTTCCTCTCGATTTGGTCTTGGAAACTGGATTGGGTAACTAACCTACATGTCCCAGTACGCAAGTAATCAAGAAATCTCATTCTTGTAATACTTGTCGGTCACAAAACTAGTGGTCGGTCGACAGAATGTACTCCTGACTTTGTGGGTTGGGACACCCTTCCACGAATCAGTCTGGAGTTTTCCTGTAGTTAGGTGAGGTTGAGACTGGACGGTACTTTACGGCGCAATCCGTCCTAGGAGACCTTCTTCTCTGCCGTCGAGTGAGGTCATAAGAACGGACCTCTTAGGGTACCTGTCTCCTCGGACCGCCCGATGTCAGGTGTCCCAGTGTTTCTCAGACTGTGTTGACTTCACTGAATCGTCCTAGGACCCCGAAGGGACCACCGAGTCACCATTTCTGGGACGGACGTTACGTCCTCTGGGGTCAAGTTAGAGACCCAGCCCTTCTAGGGGACCTCCTCCCGTGTCGTTGGGTGAGGACATAAGAACGGATCTTTTAGGGTACCTGTCTCTTAGGACCGACCGACGTCACGTGTCCCAGCGTTTCTCAACCTGTGCTGACTTCGCCGATTCGTCCTCGAGTGCACCCTAGGATCAGGTGTTGTAAACTGACGTCCACGACCCTTCCTATTGAATACACGAGTTCCCCTCAGAGTCCTCTTACGGTCAACCTTAAGTTCGAAGTCCGCCCTAGGTCCCTCGGACGCACAGGAGAGAGTAAGGGTCACTAGATGAAAGGAAACTCTAGTTCAAGTCGAGTACACTTTTGTTTCTACCTGTAACCTTAGACACCCGTATTTCTCCATAATGTCGAAGTCAGGACCTTCCCTTTCATTCTCTAGAGAGAGATGGGGGGTGGGTTGGGAGGTCAGGTAAAAAGTTTGGAGTACCACCTGAGACCAGCAGAGTGAGGACCCCGGTTAGTGACGTCTGGTCTCAGAAAGAGACACAGTACAGACCGGTACGGACCTGGTAGAGACGAGTAGAGACCGTCAGGTATTCTTAGTGGACCCTACCCCTCTAGGTCAAAGGGTCACTTTTGTTACTCCAAGATCTGTCTGGTTTTGTTTGTAGGTGTTGTGTCTGCGAAGACACTTCGTAACATTGTGATTTCTTAAGAGATCGCTACTTCTTGAGTGTAGGGTGACTTCTCCTTCCAGTAATTGGATATTAGGGTTTAGATTGTTGGCCTTCCGTGTTGGGAGATGTCTGTGGTTTGGGAAGTACCACAAACGAGAGGGTCTTTCGAAGGACATCCACTTTCCTTTTTTCCTTCAGTTCGGTTCTGATAAGACTCTTTCCCCTTCATTTTCCAGTCTTCATTTGATTTCTTTTCTTCTACGTACGATAAGTCCTTTTATGTTGTGGAGGTTTTGAAAGTGACTTCGCATTATGGACACAATGTCAGTTCTTTTTTTTATGATCTTTCCCCAGACGACAGTTGGTGGTTCGTGTCATTCTCCGACCACCATTTCTTCATTGCTTGTCCTCTGAGTCCACGAATTCCTTCCTTTTAAGGGAAGACACGTAGAAGTGGCAGGGGTCCTTAGAAGAGATCCAGTCGGACCCGGGAGAGACCAGAAGGAAAGACAGATAGTTTGTGATGCTACGACACAAGGGTTTGGGGACTCGTACCCCGAAGGGGCCACCAGGTCACCAATTGTGAGGTTCGAAGGTGACATTGTGAGACGTGAAGGTGCCCAAGTTAAGGAACAGCCCCTTGACTCTAGGTCGTACGACATACCGTACCGGTTTTTATTATTAATTAAACTTTTTTATTTTATTTTAGGGGCTCGTTTCTACGAAAGTGTGTGTCTTAGTTGTAGGTGTTCGGGGTTGGTCGGGATATATCCTAACCAAAGGGTTACGAGGGAAATCCCTTGGAAGTTCTCCTAAGAAGAAGGAGATGGATGTCGGGAAGGGTCCACCACGATCACCATTTCTTGGGCGGACGGTCACGTCGTCTGCATTCTCTAAGCCCAAGCTAAGGACCCAGTCCTTCTAGGGGACCTCCTCCCGTAACGTTCGGGGAGGTCATAAGAACGGACCCTTTAAGGTACCTGTCTTCTCGGACCGCCCGGTGTCAGACCCCCGCCCCCAAGTGTTCTTCAGCCTATACTCACTAGTGTGTGTGCACGTACGTCGTCTACACCCTCCCCAGGAGTTCTGTTCCCGTGGTTGTGAGTGACACCGGGCTTCAGAGAAAAGTACTGTGGGATACGGAGGGAGTGAATGGAAGACCTTTCTCGGTGTCGTTCCGGTTTGTCGACCAAAGGTCGAGGGTCACTCAGATAGACTTGGTTGGACTCGAGGTCGTTTACACCTACTCCGATGTCAGTGTCTTCATGGGTAGTGGGTTTACAGAGGGGTTGAGTAAGGTCTAAAAGATCTGACTGTTTTTGTGACACGTCGGTAGAGTTTACTACAACTGACAAGTACTCTGTGGTTTGTCAGAAAGTAACCGTCTTTCGTTCAAATGAATCTCATACCAGAATTGCTTCATTTTGATATATCCTTTTTTTTTACCGACTCCTGAAGGGAACACCAAGTCACCAATTCTGATACGGAAGGTTACCTCCCCTCGGCTCAAGTTAGGGACCAGTCCCTTGACCTAGGGTGTGCGGAGTTGATTCCGGACCGTGTCGGTTTGTTTATAATATTTTCTACTTTTACCGACCTACTTTTATATAGATTTGTAACTGTTAAAGGATATCCATAGACGAATTTTTCATAAACAAAAGAATAAGATAAAACAAAAAGGGTTAAAATGACTCTGTTCTTTTGTAAGAAAATTTTTGACTTGTTTATAATTCTTCGTTTAATTCTTCGTTACACGACCTTGGGTCTTTCGGTAGTTATATAGTGTAATCGCGTTACCGGTATGAGACCCCACGAAGACTGAATTATGTTTGGTCTAGCGGACGACGAACCCCGTCGACATCGTGAAAGACATAAAACTCTACTCGGTGTCCTTCCCCAGACGTCCGTTTTTTCTCGGGACAACTAAGTTAAGTCCTACCTCCTCCAACGAATAGATTCTAGATGATCTACCTACTATAGCCCTGACTTTTTAGTTCTAGGTTAGTGAGAATAGTTTTCTGGACGGGAACATAAATTTGTTCGGTCAGCGAAAAAGGACGGAGGACAAGGATGTGGATCTTTACCTCTGTTATGCTGGTGTTTCTACTTCTCCCGTCGTCAATGACCGGAGGTGGCACCGTACTATGAATTATAGGTTCGTTTCGGAGCGAACCATCTAAGTTTCGAGTAAAATAACTATTCCTTTGTCCGAGTCCACTTGACTTTTACACAGGTTTTAGGACCACCCGTCCAGTCACCTCCTCGGTCCTAAACTTAGAGTTCTGGTAGTCTCGGGTTTGAGCCTCAGAACGGGTTCCAGTGGGTCCGTCCCTCGTGTCGTCACTAGGGTACTTAGGATCCCGTACTTAATACTCGTCGACTCTTACTTACTCTTTATAGGTGGTCGGGCCCCTTATACCTGCACGGTCTATTCTCGGTGTGTGTGCAGAGGATCGTTCAACGATTTTGTGTGATTTTTACCGTACACTGGTCAGTGACCCCTCTTCCTTACCTACCTTGGGTCGGTTTTGTTTAACTGACCAAAATGTCACAGTAAATAAATGTTTTTTTCTTTAATTGTTCCCCTTGAAATTATAGTCACTTCGACGTTCTTATATTGCTCGACACGAACGAGGGTGTTCCCTACCGAAAAATTAATAAAAAAGTCTACTTGACGTTAGTGTCACATAAACTAGGTATGGGCTGGGTGTGAGAAACCTCTCAATTTTGTGTAAAATGGGTTACAGTTCAATTTTATTTTTGAGTAGTCTCCATTTTATTGAGACCTGAGGGTCCCGAGCCTTCTCTTTAAATCAAGAGAAACCAACGACGGACTATAATCACTGGAAACACGATTTGTTTGTGAACCGTCTACTTTAGACTCTTATTAAGAGAAACGTAGTAATTGACCTTGCACCTCCCGAGGTCGTTCAAAGTTGTCTTCACCATTTGTTTCTTTTGCACTGTGTAAGCACAGATTATCTGCACGGAGGGTTGACCTCCTTGGCGAGGTACATAAGCCCATGGGACGTTTCTAGGGTAAGAACCCTTACTTGTTCGGGAAGTGTTTCTTAGGTAAAGGAGGTCAGCTGAGGGTGAGACGCATATCGGAACAGAGATAGAGACGCAGAAGCACACACACACACACACGCGCGCACACACGCACGTACACACACACGCGCGCGCGCACACACACACACACACACACACAGTTTGTGAGTGTGCTGAGTCTTACTGGACCAAAGTAGAATTAGGGAAAGACGTTAAAAAGGAAAATCATTTTAATAAATACACAAATAAAAACCGACGCGCCCCAGAAGCAAGGAGACGCGCCCGAAAGAGATCGACGCCGCTCGTCCCCGATGGGAGATTGACACATCCCCAAAGAGTAACGTCACCGAAGAGGACACCGCCTCGTACCCGAGGTCCGTACGTGCGAAGGCATAGACGTCGTGAGTCTACCCGAGTCATTAATGCCGAGAGTCCGAGTCGACGAGACTCCGTACACCCTAGAAGGGTCTGGTCCCTAGTTTGGGGACACGGGACGTGACCGTCCACCTCAGAATAGGTGACCTGGTCCCCTCGGGAGTAAGACGTAGAAATTTTGTAGTAGTAGGTGTACATTATTTTGGTGTGTCTTGATATGTGTCCGTGTGTGTCTTTGTGTGTTTAGTGACATGTATTATGACTTTTAGACTTATTTGGGGTACCTAATATGAGTACAAGTGTGGGGGCAAAACTATGACATGACGTCACTACGCTCTACAATAGTACCCCTCTTTGACCTACCCACATGTCTCTTGAAGGTACGTAAAACGTTGTCGAACACTAAGATATTAACAATGTTTTATTTTTCAAAAAAACATTTTTTTTGAGGTAAGAGTTTATTAAGGAACTAATGACCCTTGGTTTGTTTGTTTGTGCTGTGACTTCAAGAAATATCTTTTCAATCCTGCTTTCCCCATCTCCAGAACAAACCAAGATCAGGGGGACCAAGGACAATACTCAACTTAGTCCAGGGGGGTCAAGTATACAACTTCGGAATTGGGGGACAATGAGTCGTACACTGAGTAAACCTTTATCCCGGAATTTCTCCCTCGACTCCAATGTGCTCTAGTATACCCACTTAGGGTGGGGTTAGACTGACCACTAGAACATTCCCCTCCTTTAATCCTGTGTGTGTCTCTGTGGTCTGTACACGCGTGGGTCCTCCTACTGGTGTACTTCTGGGTCCTCCCCTTCGGCCGTAGACGCCCGGCTCGCTCCACCGGAGGCCCCCTCGGCCGCGACTGTGGCCCCAGAACCCGAAAGTCGAAGGTATTGACACTCTTTTATTTGGAAGGGGACGAATGCGGTCCCCAGGGGTTGGAGGTCCTAGATCACGACTACTAGACTCCACCTTGATTACATTAGTAGTATAAAGATATTATAAAGATAAAGAGTAAATAGTACAAATATAATGAAATGAATATATAAACATAAATAATAGTAAAATAGATATATAATAAGATGGGATTTCCTTTAGTCAGGACTGATAAGTGACCTTCCTGCCTACAACTTCGATTTTGAGGTTATGAAACCGGTGGACTACACTTCTTGACTGAGTGACCCTTTCTGGGACTACGAACCTTTCTAACTTCCGTCCTCCTCTTCCCCTGCTGTCTCCTACTCTACCACCCTACCGTAGTGACTGAGTTACCTGTACCCAAACTCATTTGAGACCCTCAACCACTACCTGTCCATCCGGACCGTACGACGTCATGTACCCCAGCGTTTCTCAACCTGTACTGACTCGCTGACTTGACTAATAAGACAATTGTAAAGATAATAATTTCTTGTGTCAGTCGCATTCCGTAAACTTAGTAAAACTTTGGTGGGAGGGGGTTGACCCAACCGTCTTTTTAACAGAAGGTGTTTTGGTCAGGGACCACGATTTTTTTTTTTTTTTTTTTTCCAACCCCTGGTGACCAAATTCGGTGAGTCAGACACCACGATGGAATGTGTCAGGCCTGTGCTGACTTCGCTGAATCGTCGTTTCGTTACGTCGTGGGTTTCGGACGTACGGGGTAAGTGGACCAGGACGGGGGCTCATTGTTCGGGAGGTCGGAACCTTAGTAGGGAGTATTCCTCCCTTTGCCGCCGACTTATATCCTCCTTTGGTTTAGTTCATTCCTAGTCGCCAGGATCGTGTCTTCTGGGCGTAAAATCCACGGGAAGGGACGGGTACACTCCGACCGTGAGTCGTCGACGCCCCGCTGGTTTGTACCTGCTCCCCAGCGGTGAAGGGTTTCACCTGGGTATCCCGTCTGGTCTCGGTCGCGCACCTTGTGACATTCCTCTGCCTAAAGGTTGTGCTGCATTCCCGTTAAAGGGTTACCACTAGCACCAAGGCTACCTTACTTGTCGGTTCACTCTCATGTAACAGGTGTCAAGACCTCTCTCCACTCCCCTTGTGCCTTAGGAGGCCGAGACTAGACGTGGGTAGCTATCAGTTTCGTGGTACTTTGTCCCGTTTTCGGGAAGGTCTGGGGCCTGCACGTGACAATCAGTCCTGAGGGCAGAGAGACGAGGGTTGAGAGATAAGACGAAAGCGTGGGTAAGGGGTAAGGTTGACTTGGAGACGGAAACCTAAACTCTGTGGGTCGCGAGAAGAGTGGAAAGACCGTGGAGACTAAAAAGGGACTCTCTCCGAAGTCCGACAGAACTCCTTGCGGGAGTGTACGAGGGCTGAGGGACCTCGTAGGGGGTCGGGAGACAGGGGACGGGATGGGTGGAGTCGGGACAGGGTCTACATGGTTTTGTTTGCAGTGAGAGTCTAGGACACGAGTCCGGGTAAATAATAGAATCCGTTCAATGAATTGGAAAGTCTTAGTGTCAAGTGAACAGTCGAAACAAAATAATTCTCGTTTTGAATTTTTTTTTTTAGGTACAAGTTACTATCTCCCGTAAATTATAATAACATATCTAGGTGTTCCCTTATACTACATATGTCTTTCTAGTAGTAACTTCTTATAAATTACTGTGTCCCTTTACAAGTTCTTTATAACTCTCTCTTTATGTCATCGTTCTATACAAGTACTATTTTTGGAGAAAACACACCTCTTTTCGTATTGTCACGTCTTTTCCTCCTAAAATATACTTGTATTTCGATTCTCATTAATAAGAATTTACTAAGAAAAAGACATGGAAAGTGTCACTTGTACATTATGAAAAGTTGATCTTTATTTCAATAATTTTTTTTTTTTGTGGAATGGTGAGAGGAATCCTCCGAAAAGGAAGGGTTTCTCCTTTTTTTTGTTCCGTGGTTGACTAACTGTATCGCTGAATTACTTTCCTGGGCCGCTCGGGTAAGGTAATCGGATGAATGACAACGGTTGTTACGTTGTCCGACACAGACTTGAGCCACTTTGTCTCATCGATTCTTTCGACTCGAGCACCTTCCAGTCTTGTACCCACTCATCATCCTCGTCGAGGGTCTCCAGTCGACCACCTGGGGTGAGTGCGGGGGTGGGGTGTGTCAGGGGGGTGGTGAGACGAGGTAGTCAGGGAGACCCCTCTCTCTCGCGGTGCACGGTGGAGCCCCGGGGGAGGCCGACCCGGCACTCCGAACCGAGGTGTGACACACCAGGACTCTTCAGACGGTCGTCTCGCCACAGGGACAAGTAGCCCGAAACAGGGGACCATTACTCAAGGGGACCGAGGGAGGGGTCCGACCCGTCCTCTCCGACGTCTTAGCACAGTCCGGATCTTCGGGGAACACTTACTGGTAGTTCCTTAGACCCTCAAACCGTCATTAAGTCGGAGTTCTCCGACCTCGTTTGTCAGTGAACCCATCTTTGATAGTCGAACTAAGCTCTGCCTTGCGAAGGGAAAAGGGGACCGATATCCCCAGATCCAGTATCGACCCCTACAGGACTGCCGTGGGTCGACCACTGAGTGCTATGTCCATTGGGTGACATTCAGTGGTTACGTCTTCGTGTGACGACGTCTTTGTATCCTAAAACATGTTGGTTTTCGATTCTCCCTAATAAGTTCCCCATCCTGAACAGTGGTCACCGGACACCGACCTGGCTACGACTGTGGGGACCCCCTCCTCGTCGACACTTGGCGGACACGAAGTACGCACGTCCCAAATTTTGGGAAAGTTAGGGGTCAAGTGTGAGTACAGTCCGGACACTAGTCTACCGACCGGCACCCGGAGAGTTGGTCCAGACGTCCCCGTCTTGGTTCTCCGTGTGTCCGATGAGGTGGGGTTGTCCACTACCCGTAGGTAACTGTGGATGGAGGGTCCCGGTCAGGGAAGTCTGACAGGACGACGTCCCTCAATTCTGCGGTATTAAGTATGGATAGGGTAAGCCAGCCGAGGGGATTTATGAAGGTTTCGGTTTAATTTGTCGAAGTCTTTGATCGAGGGAGAATGTCCTCTATTTGCGGTTTTGTCAGGGTACCAGTGTTTGTACAAAATACTGAACATGTCATTTACTAGCGTAGTCGATACGAGACGCATACGTACCGGAAGAATTTGACAAGGACCTCTTAAGGTTGGTACGCCGCTTGTTTTCCGGTGGATGTCTCCGGTTAGACACGTCTTCGAACGAGAGAGAACGAGTTTTGTGTCTGGGTTCTTTGGTCGAGTCTTCGTGAGTCCTTCCGGACGAGTGTTGGGACCTGACAGTACAGAACCTTAGACCGGTCTGCGGTGGTTCGACGGGTGTGTGGTGTGTCTGTGTGAGGGTTGAGACCCTTACGATTTGACAGTCTCTCCTTTTCCTCCGGGTCGATCTTTAGACCAACTTTGTAAGGAGGATGATCTCTCAGTGACATTTAGGGTCTCTTTTACAGAGTCTTGATCTCTTTCCGACACGGACGATATCAGTCGGGATATCGTGTTCGAAGGTAGAGAGTGTTTTGACTTTACTCAGGTATAGGATTCGAACTGGATACTTGGTCCGGGGTAGGCATGACCTTTTACGGACTGAGTAGTCCCATTACCTCTTCCGTTACCGTTACCGTTCGTTCTTCATGAGAACGAACCTTTTAGGGTACCTGTCTCCTCCGATCACCCGACGTCAGGTACCCGAGCGATTCTCATCCTGTGTTGACTCGCTGAAGTGAAAGTGAAAATGCGTAGTCTCTTCCTTTACCGTTGGGTGAGGTCACAAGAACGGACCTCTTAGGGTCCCTACCCCCTCGGACCACCCGACGGTAGATACACCAGTGTGTCTTAGCCTGTACTGACTTCGTTGAATCTTCGTCGTCGTAGTCCCATTTGCTGGTGTTCTCCTTCGACTCGTACGTTCGAGGTCCGCACCCGAGGTTCGTCTCCAGTAGGTGGAGTGGACATCGAAGTCCTCTCTACGGTCCCTCTGTAAAAAGATGAACTAAAGTAGCACTCTGTGTCCTCGAGTCGTAAAGCGAGGGGAAAAGGAAGAGACCCGAGACTAAATAGATGAACGACAATGACGATGGTTTTAGAGAGATAGGACCCCATGGTCTCACTATAGTCAGTTCAGTCTCAGGTCACCGGACCGACCTGGACCCCTCTGACAAAACCGATGTCCGACACCGGGCAAGGGACCGGACGTCGTCTGAGTACGACCTCCCCAAAAGTGACTTCGGAATTTTCGTAGTTTTACGTTTACTAAAGGAATCTGGGGAGAGGGGTGACGCGGATGGAAGTCTGTGTTAATGCCTTTGGGGATTCGTGTCCCACCTCCCTGATCGGTAGTCAGGAAACGTAAGGTGTCCATCCGACACTGGTCCGGGTGTTCGAGAGGTGGGAAACTCCCCCTCTACGTGAGAGGTGGAAAGATGAGATCTCGGACAAGTGTCTCCCAATTCTGCATGCTGCATACGTAAGTTATCTCAGTAGATGGAGTGTCCATCCTGTTCTTCAGTGGCTCCTGTTGGTCGTAAGTCCCCATTGACGGAACTTGGGAGGACAGAGTCTGTCTGACCCGTCACATACCCCCTTTGAACCGTCCATCCTCCGAAAAACTGGTTAAGACAAGTTCAAGATCAAATTGGATTTGGAGGTATAACATTAATTGAAATACGAGGTTCCGTGCGACGAAAGCCCTCCGTATCTCGAAGACGTCCACAACCATTAAATAAAGTGAAAGAAGGGTTTCGAATTCGTGAGTCACTGACCCCAGTTTAGTATCTTCGATTGTCTACCACCCTCCGTTTTGATTTGAGTCATTTGTTCTTTTGCCTCTACGAGCCGTCCGGTCGGGAACGGGATGTTTACTGGTACGCTATCACGGGTCTTCGTCACTGACTCTTCGAGTAAACGACATTCACATTAAGTTGGGGACCTACAAAGAATTGGGGTTGCGACCGTCTACCAAAGGTAGGAAGGTCATATTTTATTGTCTTCAGTAACATCGTGTTTTGTTTACAAAAGTTTTCAAGTGTGCATGGAATAAAGAAGGGTTTATAGGCCAAGATCATTTATTGGGGCAATGTCCCCTTTTTTTTATTGTGTGTGTGTGTGTGTCAATGGTTGAAACTTATTATGGTTTACGACCCGTATACGTTAGTGAAAATAGAAACTCGAAGTTATTCTGTTACTGGTCCTCCAGTAAAACTACTAATTATTGTCCCCAAAGATTACACATCGGGGAGTTCCTAAGGAACCACCGTTTATGGTCCGGTGGGTTTCAGGTTTGTGTGTGTGTGTTTCCGTCTATTTATATATATAAATTTTGAGGGGAGTTAGAGGAGGAGGGGGAAGGGTCCGAACGACTACGAGTGCGTGTCGTCTCCAGTTTAAGACGACGTGGGACCTCAGTGTACCCCTCGAGAAATTTTTTAATGTTCAGGTCCGACGTGGGGTTTCTGGGGGTCTTAAAAGACCCCACACGTTAAGTCCGTAGTCGTAAAAGGGGTTTGTGGGGGTCAGACTCTTACTTTCGAGGCCTGCTTTGAATTTCAAGACCCCGGGTTTAAAGGAAGGAGACAAGTGTGCGGGACCGGGACCAAGGGATGTGGCCCTTAGTCGGTGTTGCCCTTGGCGCCGGGGGCCCGCGACCGCGTTGAGGATGGATACATCTCGCTCCTCAGGAAGGAGGCGTGCACCAGCAGCTACATCCTCTGCGGGTCCCCGACGTGCCCCCATCGTGGCTACGGGTCTTCGTGGACCCGGGGTTACTCGTCGTTCATGTAGTACAACCACCGCCAGGCCGACGCCGTCTACTCCAGGCCCAGCCCCGGGACCAGGGGCGGCCTCGGCAACCGCCGCGTCTGTAGCGCCGGGAGCCGCGGGGTCGCCTAGAGCGGGCGGAGCATGAACATGACCACTCAGTCCTTGAGCCCGTCGCGGCTGTCGTCGCGGGGGTCGCGGTACTGCTACGGCGGCGTCGGTTACTCCGCGCCGGCCACGGGCGCGCGGGGCTTCATCGAGTGCTTCTCCTACTCGCGGTCCAAGGGCTAGAGCTTCGACGACCGCTAGTGCGGGTGCAGCCGTGAGACGTCCAACTTGGAGGCGAGGTCCCACCACTCCTGCGAGTGGACACCCCACGTCTTCCGTCAGAGTTCCGGGCACGACTACCTTTCGGGGAGCCCTCTGGGGGAAGGGCGGCGCGTCGCGTGGTCGCGTAGGATTTGGGAGGGTGGCTCGGACAACCAAGCGGAGCAAAACTGGTGGACACGGTTCACGAAATGTGGAACTCAGGTTTTTGGCAAATGAGGCGTACGATTGGCAAGTAAGGACCCCCGAGTCTGCCATTTCTTAGACGGACGATACGTCCTCTGGACCCAAGTTAGGGACCCAGCCCTTCTAGAGACCCCCTCCTTTGCCGATGGGTGAGGTCATAAGAACGGACCTCTTAAGGTACCTGTCTCCTCGGACCGTCCGATGTCAGGTCCCCCACCCCCCGCCCAGCGTCTCAGCCTATGCTGACTCACTGATTGTAATTGTAATTGGGATTAATTTGTCAATTTCTTAATTGAAAGGGTGCCCGTTTCTTCAAAAGGAACCGTACAAAGGTAGGACGTTCTAAGACGGAGATGCGTATTCTTGGTGGAGGGACGGGGTGTCGGCGGGGCAAATCCCGAGCACTTTCACGTTCAGCGAGTCAGCACAGCCTGAGAAACACTGGGGTATCTGATATTTCAGGTACCTTAAGAGGTCCGGTCTTATGACCTCACCCATCGGAAAGGGAAGAGGTCCTCAAACCACTTTCAGAATTTTCCGTGTAGAAAGTGTCTGACAGACCGTTGATGTAGGATAGAGAGTTCAGGTACGACCTCCATATCCTGAGAACCCGAAAAATGGTCCTCCATTAATCGTTTCGTATAACTTCCTTTATTTTAATGTTTCTCTTTTTTTGGATCCCATTCGTTTTACCTGTTCGGTCTAATCGAGTCATCCTATCAGTAATCGAGAAGTGAAGGAAGACCTTTCAAGGTTTGTGACCTTTAAAGAGATTTCCGGTAGTCCATTTATAAAAGGACTGACAAGACACGTGAGGTCGACATAGCTCAAAGGAACCCAGTTTGTCAAACTACTGAAAGGGGTGCAAACGTAGGAACAGACGCGGAGTAAACAAATTGTTTATAGATGACTTATAGACGATAACCGAAGTGTTACGGGTCCTGTGTTCTGTCTTTGTCCTCCTCCTGTCTAGAACCACGAGACCCCGCTGGATTTACCCTTCCCTTAGGGTTTTCCTCTATACACACTAAGTGGCCCATGTCGGCTCTGATTGTATCGCAACATTTCATTGATATCCGGTTGTGTTTGTCTTTGTGTCCTTTGTCCTCCCTCCCAACTGGGGACCGGAGTTCTACGGGGGGATCGTCCTTCCATCTACACGCACGACCCATGTACGATGTAAGTACTACGTTTTAGTGCATCCTCCCACTTCTCCTCTACGTAATAAAATCCCAAGGAACCTCTCTTTTGCGTTTATCGGAGGGACAGGACGACACACGGTAAAGGTCGACCCATCCTCCTGAGGGTCACTACCCTCGGGATCGACCCGTCCCTTCTCGTGAGGTCCGTTTGCGTTGCCCCACTCGCCTACGGCGCACCGTGCTGACGTACCGCCTTACCGTGTATGTCTCACCTTTCCAGCCAACCATTTGTCTGATATGCCTCAGAGTCTTCGGCGGGATCTCCTTAGTCTGTTAGGGTCCGTCACACCACTTTTCTTGCGTCTCGGACCCCGTCCCCGACGACCGACCTTAGGGTGGATCCTAGAGGAATTAATCGAAGTCCTGAAACTAGTTGAATTGGAGAGGTTCGGAACTAAAGAAACCTTGTCCTTATTATTACGGATAGTCCGTCCTATCTACACTTCTAATCTGTGTTGTCATACTTTTCAGGTAATCGCGTCTCATCGGAAAGGGATGTACAGGCCTCTCCGCCCCTTCGTCTCCCCACGTCTTGATTTCGAGCCCCCGGCAGACACTGAGAGTTAGTGGAACCCGTTTCCGTGAGGTACGAAAGTGACAGGGTAGACATTTTACCCCTATTCCTACTACGGAGACTCTCGACCACGGTCCTCATTTGTGAACATACTTATTTGTGATCCATTCCCGGTAGGCGTTCGTACCAGTGGTAAATAGGAACCCCGACGGGTCCACCGCGATCACCATTTCTTGGGTGGACGGTTACGTCCTCCTGCATCCTCTACGCCCAAAGTAGCGACCCAACCCTTCTAGGAGACCTCCTCCCGTACCGTTGGGTGAGGTCATCAGAACGGAGCTCTTAGAGTACCTGTCTCCTCGGACCGTTCGATATCAGGTATCCCAGCGTTTCTCAACCTGTACCGACCTCACTGAATCACACGTCGTGTGTGTACAACCCTGGTCGTTTCACGATTTTTGTACTCACACTGAGTCCATGCCAGTCGTACACCTCCTACCTAACTTACCCCTGATGTCTTCATTTGGGGGCGTCTTTCTCTCCGACCCGATAAACAATAACTCTGTTCCCTCGTCTTTTCCAGTCATGGCACCGTTACCTTTACTTGTTCTTATAGACTCCGTTTATATTGTAGAAATCCCTCTAACCCGACGGAGACTCGTGATCTTGTACACGACGATTCCTTTCCCTCATTATTCTCAGTCACCTAGATCGGAAGGAGGTTTGTATATTTATACACGAGTCCACAGTCGTAGGGTGTACGTGTCGGAGAGACGTTACAGGTATATTTGTGTGGACACGAGTAATTGTATGGAGGTAAGGTGGGTGTAGGTTGGAAAAGGCGTGGTCCCTGACCAAAACACCTTCTGTTAAAAAGGTGCCTTCCCGACCCCATTACCGAAGTCCTACTACTAAGTTCGTGTAATGTAAATAATATACGAAATAAAGATAATAATAATGTAGTCGAGGTGGAGTCTAGTAGACAGTAATCTAGGGTCTCCAACCCCTCGGGGACGAGATAAATGAAAATAATAACTTTTTTTTTTTGTCATCGGGTCATTAAGGACAATCGGAGGAAAGTTGGGGTGTGTAAATTTTTCTGAGGAAATTGGGTCCCCAAAGGTTACGATGGAAGTCTAACCTACGTGGGTCCTTCGTGAATTTGTAAAATCTACGGTCCAGGGAGACTCAAAGGTTCGGTCCCTCGATCCTAAAACAATTTCGGGAGACCTACGAAGATGGACCCAATCGTGTCGTGATTCCGTTGCTGTGTTTGATGGCGTTGGAAAGACAGTCGGGACCCGGACCCCACACGAGACGTCTCGTCCCGGGTCCCGACACGTCCAGGGACAAGTACTGGTTCCTGACCTGCCGACACAGTGGGAGGAAGCAGTCGTAAGGGTAAGACTAAGGACAAAGACAACAGAAAGATGAGTTTAGTTCCGGTCGAGTGTTGAGCACGTCGGGCTCGATTTTCAATCTAACAAAAAGTTCGTGGTTCATCACCGGTACAAGTTCTTTTCAAAGTACTAAGGACCAGAGTAATTTTACCGAGAGTTTACGAGGGTCTCTAGAACTGGTTTCCAGACCTGTTCACTTTTTCCAAAGTAAATCTGGGAAGAAAGGAAACATTGTCCGAAGGGTCCACCGAGTCACCATTTCTTAGGCGGGTGGTTACGTTCTCTGTGTCCAAACTAGGGATTAGACCTTTCTAGGGTGCACGGTGTCTCGTTGATTCGGACACCCGGTGCTGATGACTCGGAACGAGATCCTGGACCCTCGACGGTGACGACTCGGGTACATGGGATCTTGGGCACGAGACGTTGCTCTTCGGTGCCGTCACTCTTCGGGCCCGTGACGGTGACCTCTCGTCCGGAGTGCGCAGCGTTGATCTCTTCTTCGGGCGTACCGTTGCTTCTGGATCGCGTCGGTTTTTACACTTTTTAATTGATTTTATTATCTTCCGTCATTGTCTTCACCTGTGTACACCCGTCGTAGAGGACCCACCCGGAGCTCGTCCGACCGCCCAGACGTCGGACCACTGGGGGTAGACCCCTCCTCTCCCGTTGTCGTCGACCCTCCTTCCTGTCCGTCCGTACTCGTCTTCCACGTAAAGCAAAGACGGTGCTCCGAAGTGCTGTAGGCAGGACCCCTCGTCTAGACTTTATACTGTCGGCGAGGCAAGGTCGTCCACACGGGGCAGTATTTTGTAGTGTGTCCACACCTGCTATTGCTACTATATACCCACCGTTCCGTCTCCGTCGACACCCGTTTTGTTTTTCTTGGACGAGAAGATCTCTCGCGCCCCCGGGTGGGGACGTTGAGAACAGGACGGAGTTTGGACGAGGAACGTCTCGCTGGGTGTCCCCTCTGTAACCCTCGCCTTTGTGACTGGCTTTGGCGGGTGGGACCGGTCCGTGGTGTCACTGGGAGACGTACTCCATGGAACGCTGTCCTCCAGGACCGTTCCTTGTGCCCTGATTGCTCGGTGATGACTCTCCTTCTTAAGGTCTTCCAGGGTGTGTAGGACGGTTGGAGGTCCTAGGAGGAGTAGCCTTAGGCAGGACCGACTCCCGACGTGCTTCCTGGGACTCAGTCTTACTCCCCGGTCTCTGTTCGACGTTTGATTGGGGTGGTGGTACTTTGGGTCTGTCCCCCGCGGCGCACCGTCCTGTCACGAGGACCCAAGGGAAGGGCAGGACGAGCGGTGGGCCCGCGGGGAAGGGTCATTTCGGAGAACGAGACAGTCGTGCACACAGAGGACCCTCTGAAGTAAAGGTCCACGATCTGTTCTCGGGCGAGAGGTCAGGACCTTCCCCCGGGGGTGAGGACGTTCTTCTCCTCATCACCCCAGGACTGGAGGAACTGGGACACTGGAGAAGTTTCGGAGTACCTGTGGAGAGACTTAGATCTCAATTCGATATGTCTATAAGACTTTTCTGTGAAACACCGGGTTACTACAGTCTCCGGTTACAGAAGTGAATAAATTTGGTATCAAACCTCTTCGACTTTATAACTCGTACGTGTTCCGGCATTTGGGTGAACACCGAGTATCCACCGGTACTCGTTAGGCTGTTACTCCTTCCCCGGACGGTCGCCGTTACCGACAGAGGTGAGTTGTCGATTATCCAGACTACCGGTACAGAACTATTAACCTCTACTTCCTTCGATGTCGTCCTTTTCTCCTGCACAGGAGTGGGACGGGCTTCATCTATGTTTCACTAATAATTTTCTTACGTTATAAATAGTCCAAAGACGATAGGGTCAAGTTTTTGTTTTTTTATATGAACTTAAAGTCTTATAGGACCTCGTGACCAATTTTTATGTCTAACGGTTTGGGACTCTACTCTGGGTCCTCAGACTCCAAAATATTTTTTGGGACCCAACCCGACCCCCGTCCCCGCCCCTTAGAGACCACGGGTCGCCCCCACCCATACTTGTGGTGACTGT
This sequence comes from Capra ibex, assembly GCA_006410555.1. Taxonomy (NCBI): domain Eukaryota; kingdom Metazoa; phylum Chordata; class Mammalia; order Artiodactyla; family Bovidae; genus Capra; species Capra ibex. The sequence continues at coordinate 14,426,137 of SJYO01014747.1, forward strand.
GAGGTTCACAGGGTGTGTGTACTTTCGCTCTCACAATCAACGAATCAGTTCAGGCTGAGAGACGTTGGGGTACCTGACATCGGACTACCCGAGGAGGAAGGTACCCCAAGAGGTCCGTTCTTATGACCTCACCCGACGGTAAAGGAAGAGGTCCCTAAAAGGAAGAAGGCTGTGTCCCTAACTTGGACACAGAGGGTGTAACGTCCGTTTAAGACAAGAAGGGTGTATGAATGGTAGTTAGCTCTCGTTGTCAAGAGTTGGAAATAACCGTCGTTTTAGTGGGCCTCCCATACCCTGACGACCTCGGGTTCGAGTCTCAGAGGAGACTGAGTCTCGTAGACCCTACGCAGACCCTTAAATGTAAAGATTGTTCGAGCGTCCACTACACCTATGACGACTAGATACCTGGTCTGAAACTCTTGGTGACGAGGCGAGTCGAGAGACAGGAGTTATTCGGACAGAGGGGAGTTCTAATTTTTCGGACAAAAAACAACGATAACAAATCAGAGATTGAGTACGGGATGAAAAACGCTGGGGTACCTGACGTCGGACGGTCTGAGGAGACAGGTACCCTAAGAGGTCCGTTCTTATAACCTCACCCAACGGTAAAGGAGGGATCCCTCGCTTGGGCGTAGAGGACAAACCGTCCACCTAAGAAATGGTGACTCGGTGGTCCCTGCGGGGGCGAAAAAAAGAAGTTCTCTACGGTTAACTTTCGGGAGGGAGTAAAGACCGAGTGTAGGTCAGAGAGGAGGAGGATGCCCTTTCGACCCAACGTAGACCCCTCCGAGTGGAGAATCCCTCAGTCTCCACGTGTAACCCCCCGTGAACGGGTCGCGTCCCTCGGGTCGGGGTTTCCCTCTGGAAGTCGAAGGGTACCTGTCTCCTCGGACCGCCCGACGTCAGGTACCCCACCGTTTCAGTCTTTACGGTACTCTGTCCTCTGGTACCTGTCTACCCAGAAAAGAGTGGAGACTTTCCCGGTCCCAACCGTCCCCCAGTGCCTTCTCCGTCGGGTCGAGGGCCTCGTCGTCGACTTCGGGTCCGACCGGGCGCACTCGGGAGGGGGTTGGACAGCCCAAAGAATAAGACCTCATCCCCCACCCCTGATCTGATCTTAGTAGACCTTTTGTGTGGTCGTGGTGGGGTGGGGGTGGCCCTGACTCTATGTTACACACTCCGCCCCCGGGTCCACCCTCAGACACATTCGAGGGTCCACTACGATTATGTGTCCGTCCACCCCCTCACACACAGCTGCGTGTCCCGGGTTCACGTCCCACGAATGTTGGCGCGTGGGACCAGGACAGCCCCACCTCGTGGCCCCGGAGGTCGAGTTTAGACCGAAACTGTCGCGAACCGGTACACCTAGAAAGACTCGACAGAGACGTGGACACGTCGTTCCGATTGTTATTCTCGTGGTACTCCAGTCCTAAATGTCGTCGACCATGGGTGTAGGTACCACGCGTACACGGCACACTGAAGGTTTATCTCGGTGTGTCTGCCGGACGAACCCCACCCTTCATGTTCCTTATACTGATTCCGACTCTTCCTTAGGGACGGGACACCCCCAAATTCTGGACCCCCTCTCCTCTTTCTTTCCCAGGATTGTTGTGTCGACCAGAACGCCCCAGTACGTAATCTCACCGTCCTCCGAGTTCCCTTACTCTTGTGTGGAGACCGACGTTCACCTCCTTTTGGTTAGACCCTACGTCGTTCTTATTCGACCTAAAATTATGTACCCGTCCCCCACCCCTCCGTGTCAAAAGACTCTCACTTCTAGTCACGCCACCCCCCCCGTGACTCCTCCCCCTCGAGTCCGATCGGACCCCCTTTCCCTCGTCCTGTGGTACCAGGGAGGAGCGGTGTAGGAGTCGGACGGAGAGAGACATCTTTTCGAATCGGTTTCTTATTCAAGTTAGTCTCTTCACTCTTTTACGTCTTCGTTTCTGTTTGTCCGTTTCCTCTGGTGCATTGTTACCGAATCAGGTATTCACCCCTATGGGACCACCGAGTCTACCATTTCTTAGGCGGACGTTAGGTCCACTGGGCCCAAGTTAGGGACCCAACCCTTCTAGGGGACCTCTTCCTTTCCGTTTCCGGAAGTCAAGGAGTTCCCGATATCTATTATAAGACTCGGTGTAGGACACTCGACGGTATAGGACACTCGACAGATTGCCTATGACTTTGGGGGCGGTGTACCTTCCTCAATTGATGTACTATTGGTGTGACGTCGAGACTCGACGGTGTCAAGGTTCTTGACCGGAGCTCCTTTACTCTTGTTCGACTAGGACCTTTACTTCTGATTGACGTGAATTTTGTTAGTTCTACTACGACCAGTCTGGTGGCTACTGGGTGACGGTCTACTGACAGTCTTGACTGACACGACAAAGACGGAGGGAGTCGGATATTTTTTCGGAAACTAACAACCATCCCACCTCCCCCTTTAACCGGAAACTTGTCCGTAGGTGGGGGACGGTGATAGGGTTCAGTGACCGTAGGTGTTATTTCGTTTGAAAGGAAAGGTGGTTGGGCCGGAGAAATAACCGAAAACTCGCTGTTCGTCCACCTGGGGTGAAAGTCAATGTTCTCGGGACACCCCTCTACTTTGTCGGAACTTCTGGTCCGACTCCAACTAGACCTCCAGTGACCCCTCGGTTCCCTCCAAGAACTCGTCCTCCGTAGGGAGTCTCTGTGATAGGACCGCTGCCCCACACCCTACCTCCCTCCTCTTTGACGGGGCCGCCGCTAAAGTCGCCGCGACCTCTCTTTGCTCCGAAGGCGTCCGTGTGCGAGAGTCGGGTGTCTCTTCCCACGGGCACACCCCGCAGAGCCCTTGTTTCTCGTCGTCTCGGTGCCGACTGTCGGACCCGGGTCCTTCTACCCCGGGTCCTCCTTAAACCCCTCAGAGGGGTCGAGTCAAACCTCGGGCGCACTCCCGACTCTCTCGACCCCTCTCGGGTGCTCACGTCTCTTCGATGCGGACCTTCGGGAAGATGAGGTTCCCGGTGCCCTGTACTGACAGATCGTGGGGGCGGGGGGCCCCTTACACTCGACATGAGCGTTTGGTGTGTGGGTCGTCGCCCCGGGTCGCTACGACTCTCGTCCGCGTCTTTGTCGGACCGACAGTCGGAGTACGATTTGGCGTCAGTTTCTTTCCGGGGCTCGAGGACTTGTCCCTAGTCGTGTGAAAAAGGTACTTCTCGGTCCATCATTTATAAAAGTCGTACACCTGGTGAGACAGAGATATCGCTGAGAAGATGAGACGGTAGACTCACGGGCTCGTCGCAGGGACCCGTCATGCATTGACTACCGGTGCTGACGTAAGGTTCTTTTGAAATAATTACTTTTATTCGGTACCGACCTGAACCAGAGTCCGGTGTCTAACGGTTTCAGGACGACCGAAGAGGTAGTAGGTCATGCCCTTTGACGGAATAAGGGCGCAGACCGTTATTGTTACAACCGGTAAATATTGTTCAAACGTTTCACGAGGACGACGACTGTACCTTTTCGGTAAGAGCCGTGTTGAATGAAGTCACGTTCAAACAAAAGATTCGGGCACCTTCCTTAAAAGTTCGGATATAGTTAACGAACAGACTACCCGGTCCTACACCAGAGGGTCGTTTCCGTCCTTCCCCGGGTTGGAGTTTTCGAGTCTGTCACAGAGGGATACTGCTTCGTCGTCGTCGTCCACGTAGTCCCTCCGTGCAACACACCAAGACAAAAATGGACTTGTCGTCGAGGAACCTCACTCAGTAACTCCCGTGTCCCCTTTATCGTGCGTGTTCCATCAGTGAACACTTAAGGTCCTAGACTCCAAACGTCTTGGTCCATAGCCTCGTGTCGCGTTGTCACTCGGGACCTTAACGGGACTACCGTCTGTCTGACGGGTGGGCGGAGTGCCAGTCGGTCCCTTCTGTTCGTCAGTTACAATGAAATAATGAAGAGAAAATTACGACGGAAATTTTTTCCATACATAAACCGACACGGTCCACAATCCACACCGTGTTCCCTAGACACTAGAAGGAACGTCGGATGTTTGGGAATAAACGCAGTACGTCCTAGATCAAGGGACTGACCCCTAACTTGAGCCCGGGGAACGTAACTCTCACGCCTCAGAATCAGTGACCCGGTGGTCCCTTCGGGATACAGTGAAATGAAGACTACCTTACTTAATCGGGGAAAATACTGGTGTATTATTTACCCACATTTAAATGTTGTTGTTTTAAGAAATTTTTTTTTTTTTTGTTTTGTGTTGTCTTATTCTTAATGTGTCTCTTTGACACCACGTCTGTACGGAGACTGGAGGTCGGGTACGGTGTCCGTAGTCGCACAAAACCTTTCCCCACTCTTCTCCCCACCTACCTTCTGTACTCCCTAAAACTTTCGGCACGTGATCGGGACGTAAATTGTACGGACGTTGAGGGAAAGGACCAGACATTGTGTCTCCACTACTAAGCAGGAAACTTAGAACGGTGTACCAATTTTACTCTTCCTTTGTGCGACATGTTACACTGACACCGACGTCAATACGGACTCCAACGCTTACACGTTGTGCCGGCATGGAAAGGACCTTCGTCGTAGGCGGGCGGGAGAGGCGTGGACCCCGAATCACTCTTTGGTAGTGAAGGGAGACTAGTGAGACAGACTCTGGGTCTCAGGACCTAGGAGAAAGGAATCTTTCTGGAGTGAGTGGACGCAGAGATTCTGAAGGACAGAAGACGTAATAAACGTAGAAAGAGTCTGGCAAAGGGGGAGATCAGGGACAAAGAACGAAAGAGAGAAGACGAATGTAAGAGAGGATTTCTCGGGATTTGATGTTGTCTCCGTAGAAAAAAATTTTTAAGAAATATAAATCACTTTAGAATACAAGTAAATTAAGATTCTCTTAATTTACACAGTATAAAATACTAGAAGAAGAAATTTTATTTTTTGTTTTTTTGGGAGATTTAAACGAAGGATGAATACTCAGAGTGGTAACTAAAAAGAGATATCGAGTCACCAGGTGACGTCTTTTTACTCCCAAAAGGTAGGGACGACCCGTGCCTATTATCTTAAAAGAAAGTGAGTCACTGACTCGATATTTGCATAATAGTCTTTAGAAAACGTAGGCAGGACTGATAATAATTATCAAATCATGGAAAGTGTCCTGAACTCTGGTAAGAGACTTAAGTATTAAATACACCACGGTCCAGAGAAATCTCTTTGAAGTTCTTGTTATATTCAATTTACTAAAAGAGTTGTTCTTAATGTAAGTTGTTTTTTCATGTCTCCTGGTCAGAATTCTCCAAAGGTAAACTGTGTGGTTGTCACATGTGTGTGTGTGAGGGGTCTGTCTCGGCACAAGTGACTTAGTCTGAGTGATGTACGGCTCCCGGACACGAATCACAATCTACCTGACTTTGGGGTCTGACTCATCGACCGGGTCCAAGATTAGAGTCCCGACGTCTACGGGAATTGGTCGAGTATCATATTATCTGTTCTGTTGATACTTCTATCGATAGTGTTTCCCGGTTAACTCGACGAGAGACGGTCTTATTTCTCTTCGTGTCAGTCATGGGTTTCTTCGTGAGCTCAAACATGGGTCAGTACACCCTCCTTACACCGGAGGTCCGCCCCTTGTAAGACCTTACCCCCCTTCTAAATAATGTTGGGTTTCTTGTGAATAACAAATGAATAGGTCCCTACCAGAACGTCCGAGATGACTGTATCACTAATAAGTACTACTAATAAGTACTACTAAGGTCCTCCAACCAGTATAATAATAGGTCAAAATGTCTACTCTTTCGACTCCGATCTCTTCTGCTGACAGGGTGACTACCGGTACATCGACCACTCGTCTCCCCGGTCCTGACTGCGGGTCAGGGTGCCTGAGATGTGAGCTCACTACCTCGTGATCCGAGGGACGGTCCCCCTCCACGGGGACTGGAGCCACCTCTTCCGATGGCCCGAGACAATCGATTCGGACGACAAATTTTTTTTACACCTTCACTCACAATCAGTGACTCACGACAGACTGGGAAACACTGGGGTACCTGACGTCGGACGGTTCGAGGAGACAGGTACCCTAAGAGGTCCGTTCCTATGACCTCACCCATCGGTAAGGGAGAAGGTCTCCTAGAAGGGGTGGGTCCCTAGTTTGGACCCAGAGGACATAACGTCCGTCTAAAATAAAAAATGGTAGACTCGGTGGTCCCTTCGGTAGGGGCGGTAGGGGTCGGATTGCCTTAATGACAATTTTCGACACGTCCTTCCCTGAAGGGGACATCAGGTCACCGATTCTGAAGTCCGAGGGTTTCGTTCCCCGAATTCAAGCTAAGGACTAGTCCCTTGATCTAGGACATACGGTGTTGATTCTCAAACGTACGGCGTTGATTTCTAGGGTATCCAACAATGTCTCCAGTTTCTCCGGCTCACGCTGTCGATTCTGAGCCACGTCGGTTTATTCCTTTTAACAGATTTTTCGTACATTTTATGTATTGGTCACGCTCAAACTATATACTGTGTCCCGTGAGTTTCAGCCCCGAGACACTGCTGGACCTCCCCACCCCAGTCCTCCCTTCACCCTCCCCCCAAGTCCTCCCTCCCCTACGTACATGCAGATATCGGTTAAGTATGACTACATACCGTTTTTGGTAGTGTCATGACATTTCATTGATAGAAGGTCAATTTTATTTATTTATACATAAAAATTTTTCGATACATCCTTCCTTTTTGTAATACTTCAGTGTCTTTAAAATTTTTAAGACCCGATTGTTTCTATCTATCCAAAGAAATGTTTTGATACTCTCTAAAGGGTTTCCATTATATGTAACAATTAATAGGTAACTCTATATATCAAAGACTTTGACGACTGACACCTCCGGAAAAAAGTTTATGACACCTAGGGAACTCTTTTATATATGCATGAAAGTCTTTGTGATCCTATTTCGACTATACTCTTTACCAAAAGTAATTCATGATCTTTTTCGAGACAAAAGGGATCCTTCATTAAAATAGCAAAGGGTAAGGGTAGGGGGGTCCGTGGAGGTTGGTTTTTGATAATTTGTCCTTTCTCATATCGACATAAAGGGAAAAACGAAACGTATGGTCCTTAGAGAACTGAGTTCGGACGTCGGTACAATCTCGTTATTGTCACCCGGTGGACTACGTTTCTCGACTGAGTGACCTTTTCTGGGACTACGACTCTTTCTGACTCCCACTCTCCTCTTCCCCGGCTGTCTCCTACTCTACCAACCTACCGTAGTGACTGAGTCACCTGTACTTAAACTCGTTTGAGGTCCTCTGTCACTTCCTGTCCCTTCGGATCGCATGACGTAAGGTACCTCAACGTAAGGTACCTCGACGTTTCTCAGTCTGTGCTGACTCACTACCTTGTTGTTGTTACACTCTCGATACGAATTCGTAAAGAAAAAGACGGCCCAGAGGACTAAAATGAACATTAGGGTGTCCTCATACGATGTGTATTTGACAAAGATGGTCCTGATACATGTTTCGGTAATGAATATTTAAGGAGTTCTCGTTTGGTGGTCTGTCCATTCCAATTCAGGATTTATGGTTCTATTAGATGAAGGTGGATTAATATAAGAGAGAGTCGTTACTTGGTGGGTTTATTCGACTATTCTTTTATTATGTCAACGGTTTCGGACACGTAGGTCCGCATTCTATTTGTCCCCAGTCTTGTTTTGTGACGAACGAACACACGTAATTCTTTCGAAGGTCTTCTGAGGTTATCCGGTCAAAACCACAGTCTCGTTACTTCGTTTCTCCAGCAGAAGGGGTCGGACGAGTGTGGTCGAGTGACGAGTTTAGGTCCATGTCTAGGAAGATGACAGTAAAGTCCCGTAGAGTCCGTGTCGTGAAGGGACCACCGAGTCCACCGTTTCGCAGACAGATCTTACGTCCTCTGGACCCAAGCTAGGGACCCAGTCCTTCTAGGGGACCTCTTCCTTTACCGTTAGGTGAGGTCATGAGAACGGACCTCTTAGGGTACCTGTATCCTCGGACCATCCGATGCCAGGTACCCCAGTGTTTCTCAGCCTGTACTGACTCGCTGAAGGGAAAGTGAAAGTCCGTGTCGTGTGGGAGTCCAAAGTGACCCCTCTGTACAAGTACCTACCTCCCTTACTGTCTGCAAGGACGGTTTTACCTACAACTTCTACTGGATCGAGGGCGGGGGACGGGGCGGAGGTTGTGAAATGACCCTCCTGGGTCCTCTGGTCTCATCTCTACATCAGGTCCTAGGGTACGGATGTCCTCTTCCCTTACCGTTGGTTGAGGTCCTAAGAACGGACCTCTTAGGGTACCTGTCTCCTCGGACCGGTCGACCTGGGGTGTCAGTCACCCCAACGTTTCTCCGTCTGTGTTGACTTCGTTGAATCGTGTGTGTGTGTGTGTGTGTGTGTTCACGGATATTCACTGTTGTTACGAAGGACTACGAGTCGGGTACAGGGGATCGGGTACAATCTTTGTTCATGAGTCGTGGTGAACCGGAGTGAGGAGCGACTCATTTTGTCAGATACTGAACAACCTACGTTGAATGGGACAAGTTCCTCTATTTTGACGACACGGTTGTATGCTTGATTCATGGGTTCCCCGGGGACATTGACTGACTCTTCGATCTCTTCACCTATATTCACAGCTCCGCTGTTGTCGCAGAGAAGGACGACCTAGAACTACACCCTCCACTGAGCCCCGCCTCGATCCTCTCCCCACGGGTGAACTCGAGGTCGGAGGGGATGAGTCACGCCGAGGGAGATGGTCGGTAGGGGGAAAGGGAGGACTTCCGGGGGGAGGAGGTGAGACGGAGGAAAATAGAGAGAAAGGGAGGTGACCGACGCAGAGGCAAGAGAGGGGTTCGAACGGGTTACGGGTAGGTACAGTTTTGGGTTTGAATTTTAGTGGACTAGTGACGGTAACAAGTAGAAAGGAAGGTACGAACCCCGAAGGGACCCCTAGGTCACCGATTTCTGGGGCTCGAGGGTTACGTCCCCCGGGTCCAAGGTAGGGATCAGCCCCTTGATCTAGGATGCACGGTGTTGATTTCTAGGACACCCGGCGTCGATTCTGGGTCGTGGTGGTTTTATTTATTTATAAATCTCTTTATGGTTTCTTTCAGATACAGACGTCCCATCTACCGGGACAAGAAGTGTGAGTTCGGTTGTGCCTCGTCACCGCGAGAGGTTGAGACGATCCCGGCACCTTCGACTAGGACGATTTGAAGGGTCCCTCGCGGATGTAGAAGTTACCCACACGATAAAAGGACGGGAGTAGCAGGCCCGAAGGAGTCCAGTGGAGACTCCCAAGACCTCAGTGACGACATAAGAGTGCCCTCCCAGAAGTGTACGGGGCGGAGGGTGCACGAGTACTGGGGACCAGGGACGGACATCGGACCCTGCCAGTGGCGCGGGCCGGAGGCGTCGAGGGTCGTGTCTTAAGACGGGGGGAGTAGTGTGTCACCCGTGCCGGGGAGACTGGAGACAGAGGCCCCTGTAGTAGACGGGCCAGGGTCCGACGTCTTTGGGGGGCCGGGAGGAACCAGGGAGTAGGGTGACCGGAGACGAGGAGGAGGAGAGGGAGGGGTAGGAGGGTGGGGGAGGAGGTCAGGGGCTTCCAGAGTCAGGAGAACAAGTAGGGGAGAAGGAGGGACTGAAGAGGGTTCACGTGACCGTCCCTGACGACACAAGAAACGACAGAGTGGAACGAGTCAGGTAGGGGTTAATTAAGAGGTGTATTTTGAGGGGTCACTGCGGGTGACGGTTGCTCCTTTCGGGTTCGAGGGACAGGAGCGACGGTCTGGACGTCTCTAGGTCGACGTAAGACGAAGAGACAGTCGAAGGACGTGTTCGTCCCCAGTCGTTCGGGACGAGAGTGAAAGGATGGGACCAGACGTTTACTCGTTTATGGTAGGTAAGGTGTGGGTCAGAGACGTCTTTGAGGAATACGTTGTCGTCCGTCAAGTTTACTGTGGAGGAGGTACTTGTAGGGGACAGAAATGGAAGAGACACCGGTTGTGACAAAACCGGACGGGCCGCATCGGGTACTTCTTACTTTGAGGAACTCTCGTTCTCAAGAAAATAGTACAGACGTCGGGACGAAGACTCGTGACTCACCCCGGGTCCCACCTATTCGGTCAGTGGTGTATGTCGACAGAACGAGTTGTCACTGGGTGGTTCCACCACTCGTCCCTGTCTTAAGTCAGGCATGGGTTGAACACGGGTGACCCCGTTGTCATGGTCAAGGGGTGTCTACGTTACCGAGACGTGTCCGTGTGTCGTCGGACTCAACCATTTGTGTGTGACATTCAAGGGGACGGGAGGACGTCAAGGGGTCACGAGGAGGGGAGACACGTTCATGGATTTCTTCGGCTGGTTTCCACACATATCAGTTTCGATGCCGAAAAGGTCATCAGTACATATCTATACTCCCAACCTGGTATTTCTTCCGACTCGCGGTTTCTTGACTACGAAAACTTGATACCACGACATCTTCTGGGAACTCTCAAGGAACCCGTCCTTCCTCTAGCTAGGTGAGTTAGGATTTCCTTTAGTTGGGACTTATAAGTAACCTTCCTGACGACGATTTCAAGGTTATAAAACCGGTGGACTACGTTTTTCGACTGAGTGACTTTTTCTGGCACTAGGACCCTTTCTACTCTCCTGCTCCTCTTCGCCCGTTCTCTCGTCCTCCACCAACCTACCATAACGGCTGAGTTACCTGCACGCAAACTCGTTTGAGGCCCTCTGTCACTTCCTGCCCCCTCGGACCCACGACGTCAGACACTTCCTGCCCCCTCGGACCCACGACGTCAGACACCCCAGGGCTTCCCGGTCGCTGGCTCACTGACTTGTCGTTGTTTTCGTCGTCGAACCGGTCCGACAAGACAGGTGGGGACCTCGGACTACGTTCCTCTAAAGGCTTTACACCCCTGGCGCGATTAATTGACGAAGCACGTGGTCGCGTCTGGACCAGAGTTTGAGTTATGTCATGTACCCGTCGTGAACCTGTAGAGTCCGTCAAGGACCACGACCCTCCTTTTTATGGGTACTCGGGTCCTGTTTCTGACTTGCCGTAAACCGGAGTTGTTCCGTGTCTCGGTAGACAAGGAGCCCCGGGGGCGTCCGAAAGGAGGAGTGTGGACACCAAAGAGACTGTCAACGGGAGTAAAGGAGGTGTGAAGTTCGTAGTGAATTACTTCTACTAGACACCCAGTCTCCCTGACTGACACCCGTTCCATGATCCGGTTCCTATACCCTTGAGTTCAGGACGCATTCAGGGTTGGGAGGGACTTTATTGTGTTCGATTGTAGAATGTCGTGACACCACGTCGTCCGTGACGAGGATAGTGAGAGACAAATAATTAGGTGAAGTAAGAGTGTCATTAGGGTAATCCGTCCATGATAATAATAGGGGTGAAATACCAATTCCTCCGTCTCCGGGTCTCCAATTCATTAAACGGGTTCAAGAAAGTCCATCTTTCCCAGTCCCGATTAATTTCGGGTCCTCCAGACCACAGTCCCACGTATGGAAATTGACTCCGTTCTGAAAAGACGGTGCACCAAAAAGGAGAGATTTTCTACCCCTTTCTATTACCCCACTCTTATCGGCACACTCGTCGAATTGTTTTAGGGAAGGGTCGCACCCTACTTAACTCTGTCATCGTGGTTGTATACATGTGATCGCACACACTTTATCTGTCGATCACCCTTCGACGGCTTCTGGAGTCCCTCAGTCGGGCCACGCGTCACTACTGGGTCTCCCCATCCTATTCCCCTCCGACCCTCCCTCCGAGTTCTTTCTCCCTTACATCCATGTGTATGTCGTTAAGTGAAAAACATGTCGTTTTTGATCGTCGTGTAATATTTCGTTAATAGGAGGTTAATTTGAAGTTTTAGGAGAGGAGTTTCTTGTTACGAGTTTGGTCTATTTTAATAGTTTTTGTTGACAAAGTTCTGAGATCTTTGACTGATTTCGTATATTGTTTAACTCCTCGTAAATAAGGTCTTCTTAAAGACTTGGAGACCATTCTTGTCACCCCCAGACCCAAGGGAGGGACCGAGGGTACGGGGAGGGCCACTGGCTCCCCAAGATGATCCACCTGACCGGAACGTTTGGTCGTCGGTACACCAACCTCCCTCAGGTCACCTAAACGTCACCTACGCTTTTGGGTGTAGGTACCACGACATTCATTCTTATTGTTAGGGTCGTCGTTTGTCTGTCCCCTCAGGTGAAGTCGATGTGACTCCAGGACTACGACCGACCCGGGTCGTTGTCTGACCGACGGATCTGTCTTTTAATTGCCCTCCCGGTTGGTATGTCAGGACGGACCTATTCGGGGGGTGACTAGAGACCAACTGACTTTCGGGTGTGTGTTCACCTCTTCTCCCGTCTCTCCCAGGTGGAAGAGAGGAGTGAGGACGGACACTCGAACACACGTGTCCGTCTCCTCTCCGGTCTCCCGGGTCTCCTTTCATTTCCGACCCTTCTGCTCTTCGACAGAATTCAGACTTATTTTCACATCACGAACTCCGTAGACTGTACTGGTCGGTAACTGATACGTCTGTGTCCCCACTGAGGATCCTTCTTTCTGAATTTTTCTTTTGTTCTTAAATTTTGTACTTTGTATGTGTATGTGTGTGTTCTTAATTTTTGGTTCTTGTCTCCGCTCTATAGGCACTGGTATGTGGTGCTCTCTCTGTCTAAGGTGTCTAAACCAGATCCATGCAGTTATTTGTCGCTATTGCTTGTTTAGAGAGAACCTCTCCCTCCCACACGTGTCTTTTGACTTAGGTCTCAACGATCTTATATGATAGATTATGTAAGTTGAAGAGTATTTTGTAATTCTCAGTACTTTTTCTTTTTTTTTAGGTCCTTTCGTATCAGGAAGGGAAGAGTCCCCTTTTTGCACTAGTTATCTTCAACTCCGTCTCACCCAGGAGTAACAACCTGTGTTGCTTCTAAGTCGCATGGATTGTATTTACAAATTTTGTGATTTGTTTGGGTACAAATTTTAAAATTATTGTTATAGTATTGTTAGGTTACTTACCTCTTAGATTTATTTCTGTGTCAATAATATTGTTGTTCTTCTTTGTTTTACCTTTAAAACGCGAACTTTTCGTGCTGACTTTAATTTTAAAGTGATCTCTCCGAGTTATAGTCTACACTCTACTGTCCTCTTTATTAGTCACTTGACGTTCTATTTAATTATATCATAGTTAGACTTCTTGACTCTTCTTTTTACTTGTCTTCGAGTCTCTGGATACCCCTTGGTCCTTCATATTACTTATATGTATATTACCTTCAGGGTATTCCATTCTTCTCTCTTTTTCCCGACTTTTTCATAAACTTTTTTTATTTCCGATTTTATCGGTTTTAAATGATTTTTTTTTTTTTTTAATATCCAAATTCTTCGAGTTGTGTGGGGTATATCCCGTTATCGTTTCTCTAGATACGGGTCTGTGTAATATTCATTGTGTCATATATCATCCACTTGTGGACAAGTGAATGATTTTCCGTTTTTTTTTTGTTGTCTACTGGAAGTTTCTTCATTACTCCTTTTTTTTTTTTTTGGGTAGTGTGTCTTCCCTACAAGTTATTCTAATGCTCGACTGAAAGGTAACCTTTGCTCCATTCTGTCTTTCGTCGCCTTGTCGTATGAATTTTTTGTTTCTTCTTTGACAGTTAGTGTCTAGGGTACTGGTTGTTTTGATAGTAAACTTTGACTTCCGTTTTATTTCCATAAGACTCTATTTGTTCTAACCTTCTTAAGTAACGATCGTCTAGAAGGAACGTTCCTTATGATTTCTCCTTAAGGAAGTCCACCTTTCCTTTAATGTGGTATCTTATTGTTTACATATGTGATTCTTTCTCATAGTCCCTTTAATTTATACACCCATTTGTGTTTTCCGATAGATAAAAAGGAAAATTGAAGAAATTTTCCATATCTTAACACCTGAAGAGACCACCGTCTCATCTACTCTTGGGTGGGGTTACGTCCCCTGTGTCCAAACTAGGGACCAGGTTCTTCTAAGTGTACGGTGTCTCGTTGATTCGGGCACCCGGCGCTGATTACTCGGACGCGAGATCTCGGACTCTCAGCGTCGACGACTCGGGTCCACGGGTGTGACGACTTCGGGCACGTGGACCTCAGACGCAAGACGGCGTCTCCTCGGCGGGTCTCTCTTCGGGCGTGTCGTGTTCCTTTTTAGCGGAGCGACCGACGTCGATCTCTTTCGGGTTGCGTGTCGGTACTTCTGGATCGCACCGGGTTTTATTTGTTTATTTATTTATCTGCACATGTTAGATATACTTCTTTTATACTTTTTTTACATTTTTCTCACGATCCTCAAAAGAGTTTAAACTACTATGAGTTTATAATTTATTTATTTATTATTTTCCATATCCTATGAAATTTGTTATTTACATTACAAATTAAATGTTGTTTATGTCTACACTATATACATACCGTCACCGTATTTACTCCTCCTTCTTTAGTTCAACATAACCTCGTTTCGAAGGTATAAAATATCCTTAATTCAGTCATGATTAGACCTCATCTGACACTATTGGATTCTACGTATAGTATCTACGTTGACGATCCTTTTATTGAGTTTTGTATTCCTCTCTTCCTTAATTTTGTTTTGTATTGATAAATTGTGTCTTCTTCCGTAATTTCTTTCTACTTTCTTTGGTTTTTCTATACCCTATATTTTGTTTAATGTTTCACCATCGACATTTGGATTACTGTAGTTTGATTATTCTGTCGGGGTTTTGTTTACTTCGTCTTTAACTGTTTGCTTTCCTCTTTATTTGTTAAGCTACTATTATCTATGTCTGGAATTATAGGGAGAATTATTGACTATTTTGACCTTTCTTTTAGTCACTTCTTATCTCTGGACTTGTTGTGAAAGATGGTTTCGATGTGGAATCGTTATTTTATTGTCTGTTGGGTTAAAAATTTTAACCGTTAAATTTGTCTGTAAGGTAGTTATGCTTACGGATTATTCGGAAACTTTTCTACGAGTTGTAGAAATCAAAAATCCCTTTACGTTTACTTTTAGTATTTCACGGTGATGAGCGGGTGATCTTACCCACATTATTTTTATATGTCTGTTATGCTTCGTAATTGTTCCTATACCTCTTTGACCTTTGGAGACATACTAAGACTATCCTTACTTGTCTACTCTACGAATATCAGTGAAACTTTTGGTGGACCCACCAAAGAATTTTTCAACATGTATTTAAATGGTGTGCGTACATCTGACCATGTCAGTGATATCTCTTGTCATACCTCCAAGAAATTTTTTGATTTTGTCGAGGTGAGGACCCGTATATGGGACTCCTTTGGTATTAGGTCTTTCTACGTACGTCGTGAGGAATGTTATCGGTACTATATCTCTGTTGGTCTGCAGGTAGTCGTCTTTTTGCCTATTCCTTTTGCCCCATGTATGTATGTTACCTTCTGATGAGTCGGTGTTTGTCATCGTTTCGTTACGGTAGACACGTAGTACCTACCTGGATCTCTAATAGCCTGATTCACTTCTGTCTCCTTCTGTTTATAGTATACTCCAGTGAGTATACACTTTAGATTTTTTTTACTATATTTACTTAAATATGTGTTTTCTCTTTATCTGGGTGTCTGTATCTTTTGTTTGAATACCAATGTCTTCTGTTTTCCACCCCTTTCCTATTTAGTCCTCAAACCCTAATTGTATATGTGTGATGTTATGATGCAGGTTCCAGTCCTCACCACCGGCTCGTCTCGATGGGATATAGGTTCCACTCCTGACCTCCGACTCTCCTCTATGGGGTATAGGTTCCAGTCCTCCCCGCCTACACTCCTCTATGGGGTGCAAGTTCCATTCCTCGTCGGTACTTCTCTATGGGGTGTGGGTTCCATTCTCTTTGGGTTCATTCTGCCATCCACAACGTTCTCCGTAGTCTCCCGTCTGTGTGACTTTGGTATTAGTGTCTTTTGATCGGTCAGACTAGTGTGTCTGGTGTCGGAACAGATTGAGTTACTTTGATTCGGTACGGGCACCCCGGTGGGTTCTGTCCGCCCAGCACCACCTCTCCAGACTGTCTTACACCAGGTGACCCCTTCCCTTACCGTTTGGTGAAGTCATAAGAACAGAACTCTTGGGGTACTTGTCATACTTTTCCGTTTTACTATCCTGTGACTTTCTACTTGACGGGTTCAACCATCCTCGGGTTATACGATGACCTCTAGTCACCTTTTTATTGAGGTCTTTCTTACTTCCCTACCTCTGTTTCGTTTTTGTTATGGGTCAACACCTACTCTGACCACTATCTCCGCTCCAGGCTACGACATTTATCGTTATAACGTATCCTTGGACCTTACAATCCAAGTACTTAGTTCCGTTTAACCTTAACCATTTTGTCCTCTGCCGTTCTCACTTACAGCTGTAAGATCCTTAGTCGCTTGATTTTACCTGACCTTACCCACTTAAATTGAGTCTACTGGTAATATAGATGATGAGGCCTGTCCTTAGGGAATCTCCTTTACTTCATCGGTAGTATCAGTTGTTTTATTAGGCTTTACGTCATGAACCTACGTTAGAGTTTTTGCTGTCTTACTAGAGACAAGCATAGGTTCCGTTTGGTAAGTTATAGTGTCATTGGGTTCAGATACGGGACTGTTCATTGCGACTTCTTCGACTTCAACTTACCAAGATACTTGTGGATGTTCTGGAAAATCTTGATTGTGGGGGTTTTTCTACAGGAAAAGTAAGATCCCCTGACCTTACGTTTTCATCCTTCAGTTCTTTGTGGACCTCATTGTCCGTTTAAACCGGAACCTCATGTCTTACTTCGTCCCGTTTCCGATTATCTCAAAACGGTTCTCTTGAGTGACCAGTATCGTTTGTGGGAGAAGGTTGTTGTGTCCTCTTCTGTGATGTGTACCTGTAGTAGTCTACCAGTTGTGGCTTTAGTCTAACTAATATAAGAAACGCCAGTTCTACCCCTTCGAGATATGTCAGTCGTTTTGGTTCTGGCCCTCGACTGACACCGAGTCTAGTACTGGAGGAATAACGGTTTAAGTCTGCATTTAACTTCTTTCACCCTTTTTGGTGATCTGGTAAGTCTACTCTGGATTTAGTTTAAGGAATACTAATATGTCACCTTCACTCTTTATCTAAATTCCTTGATCTAGACTATCTATCTCACGGACTACTTGATACCTGTCTCTAACTAATGTGACATGTTCTCTGTCCCTAGCTCTGGTAGGGGGTCTTTTCTTTACGTTTTTTCGTTTTACCGACAGACTTCTCCTGAATGTTTATCGATACTTTTCTTCTCTTTTTTTTCCTCTTTTCCTTTCTATATGGGTAATCTTACGTCTCAAGGTTTCTTATCGTTCCTCTCTATTCTTTCTGAAGGAGTCACTAGTTACGTTTCTTTATCTCCTTTTGTTATCTTAACCTTTCTGATCTCTAGAGCAGTTCTTTTAGTCTCTATGGTTCCCTTGTAAAGTACGTTTCTACCCGAGTTATTTCCTGTCTTTAGCGTACCTGGATTGTATTCGTCTTCTATAATTCTTCTCCACCGTTCTTATGTGTCTTTTTGACATTTCTTTTCTAGAAGTACTGGGTATATTAGTACTGCCACACTAGTAAGTTGATTTCGGTCTGTAGGACCTTACACTTCAGTTCACCCGGAATCCTTCGTAGAGATACTTGTTTCGATCACCTCCACTACCTTAAGGTCACCTCGATAAAGTTTGGGATTTTCTACTACGACACTTTCACGACGTGAGTTATACGGTCGTTTAAACCTTTTGAGTCGTCACCGGTGTCCTGACCTTTTCCAGTCAAAAGTAAGGTTAGGATTTCTTTCCGTTACGGTTTTTTACGAGTTTGATGGTGTGTTAACGTGAGTAGAGTGTGAGATCATTTCATTACGAGTTTTAAGAGGTTCGGTCCGAAGTCGTTATGCACTTGGTACTTGAAGGTCTACAAGTTCGCCCAAAATCTTTTCCGTCTCCTTGTTCTCTAGTTTAACGGTTGTAGGTGACCTTGTGATTTTTTCATTCTCTCAAGGTCTTCTTGTAGATAGAGACGAAAGAACTGATACGGTTTCGGAAACTGACACACCTAGTGCTATTTGACCTTTTAAGACTTTCTCTACCCTTATGGTCTGGTGGACTGGACGGAGAACTCTTTAGACATACGTCCAGTCCTTCGTTGTCAATCTTGACCTGTACCTTGTTGTCTGACCAAGGTTTATCCCTTTCCTCGTGTAGTTCCGACATATAGCCGTAGGACGAATAAATTGAAAATACGTCTCATGTAGTACTCTTTGCGTCCCGACCTTCTTCGTGTTCGACCTTAGTTCTAACGACTCTCTTTGTAGTTATTGGAGTCTATACGTCTACTGTGGTGGGAATACCGTCTTTCACTTCTCCTCGATTTTTCGGAGAACTACTTTCACTTTCTCCTCTCGCTTTTTCAACCGAATTTCGAGTTGTAAGTCTTTTGCTTCTAGTACCGTAGGTCAGGGTAGTGAAGTACCGTTTATGTACCTCTTTGTCACCTTTGTCACCGACTGAAATAAAAGAACCCGAGGTCTTAGTGACGTCTACCACTAACGTCGGTACTTTAATTTTCTGTGAATGAGAAACCTTCCTTTCATTACTGGTTGGATCTATGTATAAGTTTTCGTCTCTGTAATGAAACGGTTGTTTCCAGGTAGATCAGTTCCGACACCAAAAAGGACACCAGTACATACCTACACTCTCAACCTGATATTTCGTTCGACTCACGGCATCTTAACTACAAAAACTGGACACCACAACCTCTTCTGAGAACTCTCAGGGAACCTGACGTTCCTCTAGGTTGGTCAGGTAGAATTTCCTCTAGTCAGGACCCACAAGTACCCTTCCTGACTACAACTTCGACTTTGAGGTTATGAAACCGGTGGACTACACTTCTCGACTGCGTAAACTTTTGTGGGACTACGATCCTTTCTAACTCCCGTCCCCCTCTTCCCCTGCTGTCTCCTATTCTACCAACGTACCGTAGTGGGTGGATTACCAGTACTCAAACCCATTTGAGGTCCTCAGCCACTGCCTGTCCCTCCGGACCACACGACGCCAAGTACCTCGCGTTCCTCAGCCTGTGCTGACTCGCTGACTTGACTTGACTTGATGGTATGTATTTTGTCTATTTGTTCTTCCTAGATGTTACATCGTGTCCCTTGATATGAGTGACAGAAAATTATTGGATATTCCCTTTTCTTAGACTTTTTCATATATATCTATATATGTATGTATATATATATGTACATATTAACTTAGTGAAACGACATATGGATTGTGGTGTAACATTTAATTGACATGAAGGTATGTTATTTTTAAATGGTGTACTGGGTCGGTAAGGTAAACGTTAAAAAGGATTTTTTTTTTGTTGTATACAGATATCTTTCTAACGTTTATCGTAATAAGTATTATTAGGGTTCCACTTTTGTTAGGTTTACTATTGGTTACAAATTACTTATTTGCTTTACACCAGATAGGTATTTATGTTATGATTAGGTTTGGTCAAATGGAGTCAAGTCAAGTCAACGAGTCAACACAGACTGAGAAACACTGGGGTACTTAGTGTCGTGCGGTCCGGAGGGACAGGTAGTGGTTGAGGGTCTCAAGTGAGTCTGAGTACAGGTAGCTCAGTCACTACGGTAGGTCGGTAGAGTTGAAGACAACAGGGGAAGAGGAGGACGGGGGTTAGGGAGGTTCGTAGTCCCAGAAAAGGTTACTCAGTTGGGAAGCGCACTCCACCGGTTTCATGACCTCAAAGTCGAAATCGTAGTCAGGAAGGTTACTTGTGGGTCCTGACTAGAGGATGGATTATCTGTGATTTAATATTAAAGTTCCTTATCACAAACCGTTGTTTTACCTTGATGGTTTTGTACGATGTTGTATTTAATCGAAACTTTTCTAATACAATTAACTTTCTTCAGTCTTCTTTTTCTAATATATAACATGATAAGGTAAATGTGCCTTGTAGGTCTTTTCCGGTTGGATGTCTCTTACTTTCGTCCACGGACCCCGACCCCGACCCCACTTTGGTCTGACGTTTATCGGTACTCGTTCGAAGAACCTCACTGTCTGTACAAAATTTGGACCTGACACCCCGACCAACGTGTCACAATCTTTGGGTGATTTTCTAGTGACTTAACACAGGAATCTTACCTACCTACAATACCATATAATTAATATTGAGTTATTTTACCTTTTTATTCTGTTACACATGTTTATTGGTTTCACATTCCGTCTTACACCATTCACGTCATTCTTTTACCCCCACCTATACCCCCAAGTACTTTCTGAAGGACGTTCTCTTTAGAAACCACGATCCAGAATATCTTGGTCATCTTCCAACTATCTTGTTCTACTTTCTTTCCCTTTAGACTCACCTTTCTCGGAAGGAATGTTTAAGTTCCTTCACATTTTCCGACCTCACACAAACCACTTGATACGGTAGTTTTGACTCGTCCTAGGACACCCCGAGGACAGGTGTTTTCCCAAAGGCACAGGGGGTAAAGAACAAACATCAGTTATCCGAAGTGAGTCGGAAGTTCTCAAAGGGACCCGAGGTTTCCTGTCCAAGTTTCCACTAGATTAGTCCCCTTCCGTCTACTGCCCCTCTGCTCCTTCATTGTCAGTCCTTTGGTGTGACGTCGGAACACCGTCCCAGGACTAAGGAGGAGTTCCCTACAAGACGTCTTGATTTTGGGGGTGGTCCACCCTCTTCCATTGACATGCGACGGGTATCCGTACGTTTGGGGTCCGACCAACCTTGGTCTTCACGACTGAGGGGGAATGGAATGGTCGTTGGGTAGTCTTCTTACAGGTGTTCGACTAGTACGGGAGACATTTTGAAAAGTGACGACGACGACGATTCAGCGAAGTCAGCACAGGCTGAGACACGCTGGGGTATCTGCCGTCGGGTGGTCCGAGGGGGCAGGGACCCTCAGAGGTCCGTTCTCGTGACCTCACCCAACGGTAAAGGAAGAGGTTACGTACTTTCACTTTTCACTTTCTCTTCAACGAGTCAGCCCGGGTTGAAGCGCTGGGGTACCTGACGTCGGATGGTCCGAGGAGGCAGGTACTCTAAAAGGTCCGTTCTCATGACCTCACCTAACGGCAACGGAAGAGGCTTTTGAAAAGTGATCCTAATGATATTTTGAAGAGTGGAGGGGGACGTCCAACTCTACGTGTCGAAACTCCCGTAATCGGGTGACACCGGAAGATGGATCCGGTTTCGTTATTTCGAAGATGGATCGTTTCGTTATTTCGATAAGAAAAAAAAATAACTATAACTGGTTTTGAGTCACAGGTTCTAAGTTAAGTCATGGGTACATGTCTTCGACTTAATCCGACACGGTAGCTCAAACGGTCCGTGTCTCCACTCGTCTCCGCTACTCGTCCTCCGGATACCTTGACAAGGTAAAAAACCTGGACCCAGTCGAAGGTTAGATTCGGTGAAAGAGAGGAGGAAAATTTAACCATCAACACCTTGAACACAACGACACTGATAAATTGGTAGTGGGTCCACTACAGGTCTCAAGGTCTTCTAAGATTTTCCCATGTAATCCCCACGATAAAAATTTTGAACCCGAACTGAAAGGGCATTTCTCAGTACTTGTTTATAGGTTGACCTTTATGTGATCGAAAAGGAAGGAAGGTCTTGACGTGGACCGGTACAGAAGGGGGGTTCACCTCTCGTTCCCCAGAGGAAAATTCGTTATGACTGACACTCATCCCTTATCCTCCGTAGTTCTCTTTTAAAATCTCGTCGTTAAAAGTTGGAAGAAAGTAATAATGTGTGGGTTCTTGGAAAAATCTGGAAAGAAGGATTAACCCGGGTGCACTATAAAACTATCTGTATGACATGCAGACGAATATACGACACATAGGTAAATACCAAATATGTCTTGTTCTTGTCAGGTTAGAAACACGGGGAGGGGGTGGGTGTTCTACGTTAAAAGGGAAGTGATCCCCATACCCCGACGTGTCTCAGTCTTTACTGTCTTCGTTGAATCGTCTTCGTCGTCCTCGTCGTCGTCGCCACCATAACCCTAAAGGTCCACCGAGTCACCATTTCTTGGGTGGACGGTTTCCCCTTGTGGTCTCTACTGTCAAACTAGGGACCCAACCCTTCTAGGAGGTCTCTTCCTTTTACCGTTGGGTGAGGTCATAAGAACGGACCCTTTAGGGTACATGTCTCCTTAGACCACCCGATGGGCAGGTTCCCCAGTGTTTCTCAACCTGTACTGACTCGCTGATTCGCACACGTGTGTGTGTGTGTTTGTGTGTACCCACAATAGTGAGAGTCACTCATACGTGCCCGACCACCAGAGTACTACTTCCGTACCTCTCCTTCTGGGGTTGAGGGACTCTTATTACGATTCACGAACACCTAGCTTTACAGTCTAAGGAAATCGAGTTAAAAAGGTCTAGTCAACCTTTACTCGTTCACACATGTCGGAAGAACCGGGAAACTCTTCTCTGGGTTTACCAAGACCCCCCGTCTCTTATTATGTCGGTCCTGAGTTTTCCTCTTGTTAATACCTTTACTCTACAAAAAACAGAGTACTTTAGATCTCCGACCCTCTCTGGATAACAAAACCCTTTGGTGTCTCTGTTCGTCCAGATTCTACCATAATCTTTGCAATACTTTACATGTTCTTTTCCGTAAGACACTTCTGACGTTAGAGGTGAAAGATCTTGTCTCCGTAACGGAGAGGTCACCTTGTTATGTGCCCCGTCATGTAGGTAGTCGACCATTCTTTCACCGACAACAGAGTGAACTCTGGTCTCTCGACTCTCATACAACGATGCACGTGAGAACTGGGTCCCAGTCTCGGGACAAGAATGTGTCCCTCGACACACACACTACCTACCAGTCGCCTACGGAGGGGGACCCTGTGTGCCCTCGGGACAGTACAATTGACCCAGTGTAATAGACGGAGACTGAAGTACGAATCTTTTATTCTACACAACTTTCTCTGTGGACGTACGTTCGGTTCTTGTGACCTTTGTTTGGTGCTCGTACACGAAAGACGGAGAGTAGGGTGAGGTCGTGTCTTTTGACACACAGATCTCGTTTCTGAGCACGGAAGTCTACGTGGACCGAAACGGGTCGACAAATTTTTCGAAGGCGTCGACTGTACAGTTGGTGACGTCCTACGGAGCTGCCCATTCTTTTGTCTCCTCTACCGGAACGTCAACGTCCGCGACCTGTAGGTCAAGACTGTGACGGGACCCGCGGGACGGCGGTCTCGTACCCGACGTCCCATCTAAGTCGGACCGTGTACCCTTGTTTTTGTAGGTGAGTCGGTGACCATAGGTCCCTCTGTCCGAAATAGTTCTACTGTCAGAGTCGTAAACGTAGTCGTCACTTTTGACGAACGTTGTCTCAGATTTCTCGGTCCTCCTTTCTTTGTCAGGTCAACTTCCGACAACTAACAAATACCACTAGGTTTGTTACATTTCCCCGAAGGGTCCACCGCGGTCACCATTTCTTGGACGGACGGTTACGTCCTCTGTATTCTCTACGCCCAAGCTAGGGACCAAGTCCTTCTAGGGGCCCTCTTTCTTTACCGTTGGGTGAGGTCATAAGAACGGACCTCTTAGGGTACCTGTCTCCTCGGACCGTCCGATGTCAGGTGTCACAGTGTCTCAGTCTGTGCTGACTCCAATGAATCTTGTCGTGTTTCTTTCATTTTGGGTCCTATTTTCTACTCGTCAGTACAGGTTGAGGAATTATACGAACGAAGTAAAACTTTCGTTGTCGATTATGTTTGTCACCGTGTGCCACACCATCTTTCAATGACATTTAAGAATGTTGAAAGGTCACCGGTTCTTCCGTCCGAAGATAAAAGGTCTCCTCTGATTCCTAGTTTTGTCAATGGATAAAAAGGATTCTGGTATGTCGATCTTTCACCGTCTCCGTCCTAAAGGTGGGTCCTGACAACCCGAGGACTCCGATGCTATAGAGGACCGTCTTGGTGTCGACCGTAGTGTCTCTGAAGAGATTTCTGTCAAGACTGGTAAGAGAATGTTCTATGTCGCATAGTCCTACTGTCTGTGGAAGTAAGTGGTACCCTTCTCACAGGGAGGTCTTCTTCGTCACGGTACGTGGTGAATTTTTTACAAATAAGTAAATAAAAATAAAGTCCCACGACTCAGAAACAACGAACCACGCCCGAAGGAGACGAGTAACCCGATGAGAAAGACCGCCTTGTCCCCGAGATCTAAGCTCCCGAAGTCGTCAACGTTGTGTGCCCGAGTTATCAACGTTGAAGACCCGAGGTCTCGTGTCCGAGTCCTCTACACCACACACGAATCAACGGGGTACCATACCCCCTTAGAAGGTCCTGGTCCCTAGTTTGGGGGGAGGGTACGTAACCGTCCGTCTAAGGATAGGTGACGTGGTGGTCCTTCCGGGGTGAAGACGGACCTCAAGATGGGGATTTCTCATTGACACCGGTACGGCACATAAACTGAAAATAAAATAACCGTCTATTCCCACGAAACACTAGTAGACCCGGTAGTGAGACTGAGGGGTGGGTCCTTCGTTGTACGACCAAATGTCTCTACACACGTACGAGTCAGCGAGTCAGTACAGGCTGAGACACGCTGAGATATCTGACATCGGATGGTCCGAGGAGACAGATACCCTGAGAGGTTCGTTCTTATGATCTCACCCAACAGTAAGGGAAGAGGTCCCCTAGAAAGACTGGGTCCCTAGCTTGGGCACAGAGAATACAGAGGACGTAACCGTCTTCCCCAGAAATGGTGATCGTGGTCGGCCCTTCGGGAATACGACCGTTGTGAAGATGTTTGTGTCTTTTTCGACGACGGCATTAAGACCCTGAGATAATACGTGGTTTCTGTAGAGTAATTCCTGAGAGAGTCTGACACGGACTGGGCAAGAACATTCGTCGATAGAGACCCCATTCGTCATTAAGGTCTTTCTTTTCTCTTTATTTGTCCTTTTTGTTTGTGACCTTTACCCCCCGTTTGGGTGTGTGTCTCCTTCCCCGAAATGACTTGTCGAAGAATGAGTCTTTATTCTTTCCTATCACTAGTAAAACTCACTACACTCAACTCTATCAAGTTACAGGAAGGGGGGTGGATCAATTTTTTTTTTTAGATACACCCAAGGTGTTCCTTCTAGACTTATATAATCTTCACTTCTTGTATTATTTTTACGTTTGATGGTGCACTATTACACTATCGGATATTACTATTTACACAGTCGTGCGCTCTTAAGTTTTTGTAGGCTAGTTTCTTTCGACCTCACCTTCGAACCACGTTATTGGGATTTATAAATCTGACCTCCCTAATCCTTTTATCGAAGTGATAGAGTGTGTTATACTTTACCCTGTCTAATAATTCTTGGTGATGTTCGTGGTACTTAGTCACCATAACCGACTCCTTGGTCTACCGTTCAGCATCATTAAAAGAGGGTCAGTAGATTACAATCAAAGTAAATGTTTTTCGAAGGTATACTTTGGGACGGAGTTATTTTGTAAGTCAGGACCGGGGGTCTACTAGTTATACCAACTTGATCAGGGAAGATGTTACCTCAATTCATGTAAGTAAAGTTTTGTCGGGATTTAGGACGTCGGACCATTATCCAAAGTGAATATCCCTACGAGAAGTCATTTTACATAGTCTAATTTGAAGAACTGTGAAGGAAAAGGGAAAGGTAATTCTTTGCCTAGACCTCGGCCTCCGTAGTGAAACCTCAGTCTGAAGGGAGAGTCAAGTTTGACTAGTAGAGTAACAATTATAGAGGACGTTAGTTCAGAGTAAAGAGGGTGGGTCTGTAGTGCAATTTTCGTAACACAATCATTGTGTGTTGTGTTCTCTCAGGGTCCGGAAGAACGGGTGTCCAGTAAAACGAAATTTCCGAAGAAAAAGTACATTTTATATAGGGAGGAGTTTACATCAAGACCTCTAACCTAAACTTTTCGACGGGGATGTGACGATGTCCGACACTTTATTAACAACTCGTTAAACCAAGGGTTTCCTGTTTGTTTCCCCGGGCACCAAGGAGATTCGTGTTTCGTCTAAGGAACCCAGAGATCTCTCCCGAGTGCTGGTTCAGGTTCTACGAGGGCACCTAGATCTTCTTACCTGAGGACACACTAAGGGTGCTCTTGAAGGGTCCGTGGACGTTGGACGAGGTTTCTACGTGTCCGAGACCTCCCAGTGTCAAAGTACGGGGACACATCGTCCTTCAGTCGGGAGGGATCCATTTCGCCCCGAGTTCGTGTCCGCCAGGACCGTCGTACCCCCTCGGAAAATCTTTACGTTTTCGAGTCCGGTTGTGAGTCTGGTTGTGTCAGTCCGAGACGGAAAATTCTTCCAGGGTCTACTACGCGTGAAATTTCAGTCTCTTGTAACGGAGTCCGACGGACGAAATATTAGGGGGTTGGATGTGAAGGACCGTAGTGTCAAAGAGTCGTCGGAGGACTTCCTTCTCCCCTCCTTCCACTCGAACCTCCCTTATGGTCTGCGAGTCCGAGGGACATGTCCATATACACCCCGACGACAAACAACGACAAGTCAGCGATTCAGTACAGAGAAAACGTCGGGGTGCCTGACATCGGATGGTCAGAGGAGGCAGGTACCCTAAAGGGTCCGTCCTTATGCCCTCACCCGACGGTAAGGGAAGAAGTCCCCTAGAAGGGCTGGATCCCTAGTTTAGACCCAGAGGACGTAACCGTCCACCTAAGAAATGATGACTCGGTGGACCCTTCGTCCATATAAACCCCTCTTCCCGTATATTTTTGAGACACTGGCAGTCCTAGGTCAGGTGGGTCGTCACACAAGACAACCGAGACGGACCCATCTATGGACAGACGACTGGGACAGACAAATGGGTCGGTGACAGTCACGGGACCGTGGTCATACGGGAGCGGGCTCGATGGTGTGTGGTGGTACGGGGAGGGGTAGTGGGTACGTGTCGTACTGTTGACTCTATTCTGTGTGACTCAGGTCCTCCGTAACGAGTCCCACCGGGATGTCAGGGGGTGTCGTGAATCTTGCTTTAGTCTTGAGTCCTGGGACCGGGTGCGCCAGGACTTTTTGAGGTGGGAGGGGAGGAGAGGTTCGAGTGGTCACGAGTGTCAGAAAACACAAACGGTAAGGGTAGTGTGACCGGAAGGAGGACAAACCGTTTATCCGGTTCGTGTCGGGGTTAAAGTTCTGGTAAACGAAGAGGGAGACGGCCTTAGGAGACTGGAGTCTAGTACTGTTCCGAGTGAGGAAGAGTGGTGCGTCCAGAGTCGAGTCCACAAGGGAAGCCTGTCTCCGAAAGGAATTCGTGGTGTTGAGGGAGGTTCGGTCAGTGGTAACGTTGTGGGAGAAACAGGCCTAACCTGAGTTCGTGGAACAGACTTCCTCTTCGCCCACTGTCTGCTGCTCTACCAACCTACCCTAGTAGCTGAGTTACCTGCAGTCAAACTCGTTCGAGGTCCTCTATCACTTCCTGTCCCTTCGGACCGTACGACGACAGGTACCCCAGTGTTTCTTAGTCTGTGCTGACTCGTTGACTCTTTGTTGTTGGCCGGGTTTCGTGGTCTTGTAGGTTGGGACCAACTAAGTGTAGTTTCTAGTAGCATCTAAGTACATATCAAGATGTTTTAGGCTGACTCTGTCGATCACGTTTGAGAAAGGTCAGAAGGGGTCACTATTTTTTTTTTTTTTTTGTTTTTTTTGTCACCGGACAAATAAACACGGAAATAAAATAGAGGAGAAGGTGATCAGGTGTTTAAGAACCTGTCGGTTCTAGAGAGAGAGAGAAACGACTGACGGTCACGGGTTTTCTCATTGATCGTATGTTACCCTCGAATTATAACTGAAGAACTTAAATAAAGAACTACCTATACACCCCGACCTACTCTTCATGACCGAATTCATAAGATCAGGACACCAAGAGCTGAGACCGACGTGCACTTAGTCGACGTCTACAGACTTTTTACGGTTTGTGACTTTGTGTGAGAGACTTGTGATGTGACATGTCTCTCGACACGACAGGTTGTACCATCGGTCATCGGTCCGAGTACACCGACCTTCAAATTTGATTCTGACTTATTTTTGCGTCAAGGAGCCAGTGTTACGGACGTACAGTTCATGAGTAATAGGTTTACACCGGTCACCTACAGGATGACCTGTCGTACCTCAATTCGTACGGGGGTAGTGTACCTCGGGATGACCTCTCGTCACGAGGTCTGACTTATACTTAGAGTAAATAATGTACCGAGTAAATACATAACTTACTGTGAATGACTCGGGACTATGACCTCTTCTGAGAACCCTCAGGGAACCTGTCGTTCCTCTAGTTCGGTCAGTTAGGATTTCCTTTAGTTGGGACTTATAAGTAACCTTCCTGGTTGCGATCTCGACTTCGAGGTTCTGAAACCGGTGGACTACTCTTCTCGACTGAGTGATCTATACTGGAACTACGACCCTTTCTAACTTCCGTCCTTCTCTTCCCCTGCTGTCTCCTACTCTACCAACCTACCGTAGTGGTTGAGTTACCTGTACTCAAACTCGTTTGGAGCCCTAAATCCACTCCCTGTCCCTTCGGACCGTACGACGTCAGGTACCCCAACGTTTCTCAACCTGTACTGACTTGTTGATTTGGTGTTGTTAATGATCGTTCTATGGTATGATTCACGATTTCTATTGTCGTGAATTTCTATT
This sequence comes from Capra ibex, assembly GCA_006410555.1. Lineage (NCBI taxonomy): Eukaryota > Metazoa > Chordata > Mammalia > Artiodactyla > Bovidae > Capra > Capra ibex. The sequence continues at coordinate 14,454,874 of SJYO01014747.1, forward strand.
ATTGTTATTATTGTTTTTTATATTCGTTTTTATGCAAGTATCACGAATGATACAATGTTCATAATAGGATGTTCGAAATGTGTCTATGTAGGTAAAGTAAGAGTATGACTTGTCATGTCTCTCTAAAATTTTTCATCGGATACCAGTATATCGACCACTCCTCAGTCTTAAACTTAGGTCCGGGACAACTTACCTGAAACCGCTTCCGTGTCGACCACCTTCTCTCTGGTACGTGTAAAGTGTCACCACGATAGTCTCGGAACCCCGAAACAGTTGTAGTGTCCGTCGCACCCCGTGCCGGTCCATTCTGGAGACGGAGGTACACATTCGATAACGGCGGAGTAGGACTAAAGTCTCCTTGCTCCAGGGCCTTTGTTCCAAATCCCCGTGCGGAAATTGTGGGAGTACCTATTCCCGAGAGTCGTGAGTTTGACGGAATGAGTGTCCCTTTAGGTGGATGAGACGCGGCTCGGGTCGTGTGGACCGTCTCACCCTACGACGCGTACCGGAGAAGTCTATGGAGACCCGAGGTACTTGGACGTCAGTCGAGACAAACCCCCACGAAAAGAGGTTCTCAGTGCGTTTGGAGACGAAGGGCACCGACTCACTCTTCCTCCTGAAGGGTCCTACCTTCTTCCGACCAGGTTCCCCCGTCCCGACCGAGTCCCGATCTAGGTGGTTCGAGTGAAAGTCTGATAGTCGATGGCTTTGTGATTCTGGTACCTCTTAGGAGTGGTTAGGACCATGGAGTAAACACCTTACCAACTCTGTTCGTGAAACATCCGTCAACATCCGAAATCTTTAATGTAGGACCTGAAAGGACCACCCGGTCACGAATTCTTAGTAGGCGGTCACGTACCCTGTATCCGAACTAGGGACCAGACCCTTCTCAGGTGTACGGTTCCTCGTCGATTCGGACACGCGGTGTCGATGACTCAGGCACGAGATCCCGGGTTCGTGGTGGCGATGACTCACGTGCGGGACGCGATGACTTCGCGAGTGCGGGATCTCGGACACGAGGCGTCGTTCTCTTCGGTGGTGTTACTCTTCGAGTCCGTGGTGTCGTTCCTCCTCGAGGCGAAGTAGTGTTTATCTCTTCGGGAGTGTGTCGTTACCTCTGACGCACGTCGGTTTTTATCCGTTTATTTATTTGTCTGTAATATAGGATGTTCGTAGTTCGTTTCTACCGTCCATCGAACAGGAAAATGTGATCCCGTGACAAATTGTCTGAACGGGTGCCTACTGGATTGAGAGATCCCGTCCCCGGCCGTGAGACCAAGCACCCGGTCTAGGGCGGGAGGCGGACCAAAACATTCATCACAACGACCTTGTGTCGGGAAACAAATCAGAAGTACTAACGAAAGGACGAGGGTCCCGTTTCGACTTCTCAACCTCTCGTGGTCTCTGTCCCCCGGACGTTTCGGACTTTATAAACGACAGATTGAGACGTCTAGCCGGTTTGGGACCATAGGTCTCCTTATATAGACCCAGACTAAAACGATAACTGGTATTTATTCCAGTTGTCGTTTATAAAATCCGAAAGTTTGACACCAAACTTTCCCCCTCTTCTGGGAATTCTCAGGGAACCTACCGTTCTAGTTTGGTCAGTTAGGAGTTCCTTTAGTTGGGACTTATAAGTAACCTTCCTGACTACGACTTCGACTTTGAGGTTATGAAACCGGTGGACTACGTTTCTCGACTGAGTAGACTTTTCTGGGACTACGACCCTTTCTAACTCCCGTCCTCCTCTTCCCCTACTGTCTCCTACTCTACCAACCTACCGTAGTGACTGAGTTACCAGCACTGAAAACTCGTTTGAGGTCGTCTATCACTTCCTGTCCCTTCGGACCGCACGACGTCAGGTACCCTGACGTTTCTCGACCCGCGTTGAATCACTTACTTGTTGTTGTATATAATTCCCGCACCTGTGACACTTCGATGAACAATGGAACTTCTAAAGACCCATCTCTCTTTTTCACTTGATCCTACACCAGTGTTGTCTTCGGAGTCGACCGGGACACCCGTCAAGACTTCTGTCCTATTCGGACCTCTCTACGTTCGTCGCCCACTCTCTAGGCCGGAAATGTGGGTCTCTACCTAGTCTGCACCCCACGGGTCGTCCGGTCCCCTGAAAGGAGTCCGTAGGGGAACTACCCCAAGACCCGTCCGACGGGGTTTATGTGGTGTGAATCCGTATAACTAATAAAACTCAATTTCAATCAATACCTTGTCGAGACCGTTTTTTGTTTATATAAGAGACAGAGAGATTTTCTTCCTATATTTGGAGGGTGTACTTTCCGTGGGAGGGGTATTGTCTTTCTTCTGTCTGTAGGAATAGTGGTCTCTATCCCTTGCGTTCCGACTTTTCCGACACAGTTGTTCGGGACAATGAAAAGGCGATGAAATGGTGGGGTTCAGGTCTAGGGAGACAGAGCAATTAAGAAGTTTTACATAACAGAGAAACAAATTTTCCATTCTTTCGACGGATGGAATCAGTGACGGAAAAATTTTCTTATTAACATAAATAAATAAAAACCGAGACGACCTAGAGGTAACGACGTACCTAAAAAGAGACCAACACCACTCGCCCGAAGAGTGACACCACTGGAGAGCAACCCGCGTGTCCCAGATCCCGTGGGACCGAGGTCAGGGACTCCGGACACCCGAGGCACTGACGTCGAGGGCCCGCGGTCCACGCTCTCGAATCGTCGACACCGCGGGCCCGAATCACCGAGGAGTCGTGTACCCTGGGAGGACCTGGTCCCTAACTTGGGTGCAGAGGACGTGACCGTCCGCCTAAGGATAAGCGACTCGGTGGTCCCTTCGGGAATGAACCAGCGAAGGACCTCAGAGTATAAAAGACACTCGAGGACAAGCATGTTTCAATTTAGACGAAAAGAAGGACACTTGGACCAAATACAATTCCATTAGTAATCTGGTTGGTGGGTCTCCTGGACTTTCTCTTCTGCCCCTTTGGAAGAGAGGGGACGTGAGACTCCCCTCGACTGTCTCTCCGAAAAACAACCGTCGTGAGGGTCTTCGACCCCATGGAGTCCCGACTAGACTTACCATGGAGGGGTAAGAGAGGTGTGAATGGATTAGTAAGAGAAGATAGGAAAATGAAAAGAGGGGGTTTTACGGATGCTTGTGGGTGAAGGAAGTTACAAGAGACAAATGGCTAAATGACCAAGAGAGTAATTACTCATTCATATTATAAACTGAGCCCAAGTGAGATATTAATGTACTCCCTGTACGAAAAGTGAAAAGGTGTTAAGGAAAAAACTGTCTTACGTGTGTGTCTCGTCGGTGACAATATTATGACAATATTTTTATTTTTACCTCTTTCTTCACTAAAATTTACTCACCCTTCAAGTGTGGGTCGTTCCGAAAGTCCGGAGGTAAGGAGTAAGGACCCTCGGTACGAGTAGGTAGGTCCTGTCTTGACCCCGGAGGTACCCAGCCCTGTCGTCTCTCCAGGAAGAGTTTCCAGTCTGGACCCTTAGGGACCACCAGGTCACCAACTTCTGAGACTCGAAGGTGACTCGCCCCTCCTCCAAGCTAAGGACCAGTCCCTTGATTCCACAGTTTACGAAGGGCCGCGTCGTTTTACTTTTTTCCATTCGTTCGGGGTCACCGATCGACCTCCCCCTCCTCTCCGACGGGTCTGGTCTCTCACGACCTTCCATTGGTTTTCTCTTCCCATTGTGGAGACGGAGACCTCAACCACGAACAGTCTCACAAATAGACCAAGGGACGATTTCCTACCTCCCCCGAAGGGGCCACCGAGTCTCCATTTTTTAGGCGGACGGTTTTGTCCTCTGTCCTCAAACTAGGGACCCAGTCTTTCTAGACGACTTCTTCCTTTACCGTTGGGTGAGGTCATAAGAACGGACCTCTCAGGGTACCTGTCTCCTCGGACCACCCGATGTCAGATGCCCCAGTGTTTCTTAGTCTGTGTTGTCGTTGACTTGTTGTCGCCGTTTCCTACCCCTCGTCTGTCCTGGAGGACCCCTCAGATGAATCGGAGGACCGAACTTCTTCATTTTTCCGTCTATATTGTAGAACCTGTGGAAACGAAGTTCTCCGTGTCACTCTTAGTCTTACCAGGTTCGGTGTGTCTCTTCTTATTTCAGGATCCGACCCGGTGACGGAGACACGGACGACCTTCCGACACACATGTCTGATTCAGTGAAGTCAGCACAGGTTGAGACACACTGGGATACCTGACACCGGTGGTCCGAGGAGACAGGTACCCTAACAGGTCCGTTCTTGTGGCCTCACCTAACGGTAAAGGAGAAGGTCCCCTAGAAGGACTGGGTCCCTAGTTTCGACTTAGAGGGTGTGGAGGATGTAGAGAAACGGTGACTCAGTGGTCCCTTCGGGTAATGATTGTAATTATATCCGTCAAAAATGGATACCCTGTCCTAGACGCAATTGGTGAAAAGTATCCAATTAGGAGTATGTTCTAATCACGAACATTCTAATCACGATGGTGATAAGGTAAGACGTCTATTCCTTCGACTTCAAGGAATATAGATTCTGGTGGACCATACTTCACCTGACTTTAGGTCCGTTACACTGCTGTTTCAGTGAGATGTGTGGGGACGACAGACGAGTCATGCCTAGGGTCACCACAGGCAGTAGACATAATTCTCCTTCTGACGTTGGCTTTAACTCCCTTGCCCTTCGCTTCTCGTTGTCGCTCACAGAGATTTCCGGTTTCTGTGTGGGTGACGTCCCCACTACGGCCTCGTTTGCACCCGAGTCCTCCACACGGGACTCGGTGCGGGGCGGGTCTGCTGTGCCGGTCGGGGTAGAGACTCGGTCTTCTTGAACCCTCGAAGTGGTCTTTCCTGACTGAATGGTAAGGACTGAAGGACGGTCCGGACGTGAAACGTCGTCGGTCTCCCGCCCGTCATAAGATCTTAGAAAATTACTCCGTTGTTTTGGTTTGGTGTTTGTTCCCGTATTAATTTCGAGAAAATGAAAACAAATTTTCATAGGCTTTGGCCGGTTCGTGTCTAGGGACGTCTGTCACCATTTCTGTCGTTTCGACGTACAGATCTTCAACTAAACCGGAACAAAAGAGAGTCGACCTTAGGATACTCGTTTCCCCTTCTCTCGAGTAATGGATACCTCCCATGTGTCACACGGACCCGTTCCACGAAAGATGTTTCTAGGGTAGTAATTTAGGACCGTACTTGACACACCGTATCCAAAATAATTTAAGTTATAGTTCTATGGCTCCTCACTGAAGGGACGACCAGATCGTCGATCCTCAGGTGCGAGAGTTACATCTCCCAAACCCAAGTTAGGGACCAGTCCCTTGATCTAGGGTGCACGGCACTAATTCTCAAGTGTACAACGTTGAGTGTCAAAAGGACTGCGTTGATTCTCTAGTACGTGCGACATTGACTTCTAGGGTACACGGTGGACGTTGATTCTGGGTCGTACCGGGGTATAAAATTTTTATTTATTTTATACAGAATTTCTTCTATGTCCTCCTCTCTAAGTCTCTCCAAGCCCTTAGACAGGTCTCGTGTGTCAGTTGTGTCGTCTCACTAGAACATTTGGAGTCGCCAGTATAGGTCGGACCCAAGTAACTTGTCGCCCCGATGAAGTTTGTAGAAAGTAACATTTCTGTTAGTCTTCTGTCTCTCTCCCGGCGTCCGGGAAGTTTCAAGGAACCTAACTTTAGACAGAACAAACATGACTGTGGTTCGTCGTTTAGTGGAGACGTCACGTCGGGTCGTTGAAGTCTGGGTCGACCCGAGACTCGCCGGCTTCGACGGTTCGGGCGGGCCCTACGGGTCTACTCTTGTCCGTAACAAACCATGGTCGACGACACCCCGGGGGACAGGTGTGTCCGCCATGGTACCGTGAGCTACCCCACCCATGACCGCTCCCCATGTCCGAACCGCCGACGTCACAGAGTCGGTCTCCCGACTCCCCTAGAATTTTTCGAGATCCCAACGTCGACCCTCTTAACTCACCCGACCCCACGGACCTGTCGGGATGGTGTCAGTCCTTTCCCGACCTCGGTAGGACGTGTTTGAACCCGGGTGAGACCCTCTGCCACTACCTGTCCCTTTGGACCGTACGACGTCGGCTACCCCACCGTTCGTCAGTCTGTGCTGGTCTCCTGACTTGTTGTTGTAGGACGTGAGTATCCTTCTTCCAGGTCCTTTCCTTCTCCCCTTTGTTACTGTCATAAGATGTACTCTTTTCCTTTTATAACTGTTCGTTTCGGTTCTTAGTAGTCAGATAAGTGTACAAGACATAGTTGAGACGTTGACTTCCGTAAAGATTATGGGTGTAGGTACTAGGTCTCGATTCCTTATCTACGAACCGTCACTGTTACTACGTGCGGACGACAAGTGCGTGGAACCAGAGGGGCTCGAAAGAGTGTTTTCCGGTATTTCCGGTCGAGTCTAAGGTGACCCTCTCACTCAGAACCGGTGGTGTGCCTACGTACGTCCTTTAATTGAGGGTGAGGGAGAGGGGCAGTTAACGTAACAGACGCCATTCGTCTTAGGAAACTGGAGGTTCGAAGTCGAAGACTTACTATTACATAGTTAACACTCTAATCTTTACCTCCGACATCCATGAACAGTCGTGGACGGTGGGACGTCCTCGAGTAATTTGTGGATAATAGGGAGTAGAAGTCCCGAAAGTTTCTCTTAGTTGTTTGCCGGTAGTGTAGTATGGGATTGAGAACAGACCTCAATGGGACCTGGTGAGTTTGACTACCTCAATCGCACTCCAGGACTCTTCTTTCGGCATTTCTAGTCCTGTGACTTACGCAGGGGCGTGACTCCACTGAATCGTCAGTCGTTCGGGTCTTTGTCCCAGTCGACTATCTTTGTCGGGACTACGGTCGTCGGACCGAAAATGTAGAGAGAAACCTGCCCGTTTCGTATTTCTCCGTTCAGTGGTCCAGGTTCAAGTGTGAGTACGTCCCGGGGTCCGTCCTCCACGACCCTCCTGAAGTGTATGAACGGGAGGAAGGTTCCAGAGTATGATTCGTAGTGATCTTCTGGTACCAAGACCCGGGTCGACGGGTCGTGTCTTCCCCAGGGAAAAGGACATTGTACTCAAGTCTGGTACCTACGACTTTCCTTCTCCGTGGAAGGGCCGATGATGGTCTCCACAGTCTCGGTCCCGGCGCACCTCTTCCCGTGAGACGGGAACTCACAGGAGACAGAGGATTGTCCTCGAAGACTTCGCGGACTGGAGATTCGAGTGCGAGTCTGACTCGTGTCGTTACCATCTTTTCTGTGTCGGTCCCGTGGAGGGATCACCAGGTACCGATTCTCAGACGTGAGGGTTGCGCCCCCAGGTCCAAGCTAGGGACCAGTGTCCGTAGTTGATGTTCAGCCGTACGACGTTGAGTCTGGGTGGTCGTGTCGGTTCCTTTGTTTATTTATAGATTCTTTAGTTATTTATGTGTCACCCTAGACGTCGACCGGTCACTACATCCCTCCCCGTTTCTTCCGGTGGTGGAGTCGAGGTGCACCTGGTAGACTCGGCGACGAGTCTCGTCCCCCTCTGAGTTGGGGGGACTCGGCTACCGTCGTAGTCGGGGAAGGAAGGACCCGGGGTGTACTCTACATATCCGAAAAAGGCTGACTTACTCGTCCTTGGTGTATCGGGTGTACTGACATGAAAAGGAGTCCTTAGGAAGGACTACGGGCCCCCTTCCTGGAGACCGAGATATGAGGATCTTTCGTCCACTCAAACGATCCTCCAGAGGTCGGTACCTTGGGTTCGGTGACCCTACCCGGGACTACTCGATTTAGAGTCACGTCGAGACAAAGGAGTCGAGAGTTTCCTATTACCATAAGACTCTTAATTTACTCTATTGTCTACTTTTTATGAGTCGTGTCCCGGACCGTACCCCGTCCGTAAGGGTTTTACAAGTGAAACTTGGTTACTAAGGTTACTAAAGTTTTTCCTTTACAGTTTTAATCTTGACCTTAAGTTAATAAGTCTGAAGGATCTTTCCTACGTTTAAACTTTTAGTGAGTTTGAGATAAATTATACTCTTTTACTTGCAAAGTATTATTAAAGGTTAAAATCACTAAGTGTCCTAGAGGTAACTTCTGTAATTATTCCAAAACAATAAAATTTTGTTGTGAAATAATAAATCTTCGTTTCCGAGTCCTCAGTCTTAGGACGAAAACTACGGATCACGACGGTGCAAGTTCGACATACTGTGACTCTTTCAAAAGATTAGAGAGTCCTGGAGTATCAGTCGATACTTTATTCCTGTTGTCAATATGATAAAGTCTCCCAAAACTCTTTTAATTTCTCTAATTTCGTATATTTTTGGGATTTTGTCACAATCTGTGACAGCGCTAAGGATGGTAAGAAAAGAATTTTAAATCGAATAACTTCATAGCAACTAAGTGTCACAACACAATTAATGACGACATGTCGTTTCACTAAGTCAATATGTATGCAAGAATAAGTACGACAAAAGAGTGTCCTGAGACTTATGTCAAGGGACGCGATATGTCATCCTGGAACAACAAGGGGACGGATATACATTGTGAAACAGACCTTAGAGATTGAGGGGTGGGGAGGAAGGGGGGTGTCGGGGTGAAACCTTTGACATTCAGACACAGACACTCGAACAAAGTATCCGTTCAAGTAGTCCCAGACCTAAGGTATATATTCACTATAGTGTACCATAAACAGAAGAAGAAAGGCTCAAGGAAGTGAATTCTACCGTACGACGACGTTCGCCGTAGTAAAGTAAGGAAAAAATGCCGACTCATTATAAGGTAACGGTGTACGAGGCACAGAAGAAATAGGTAAACAGACAGCTACCTGTACATCCAACGGAGGTAAAGAGCCGATAACATTTGTTATGACGCCACTTGTGACCCCATGTACTTAGGAAAGTTCAATGTCAAAACAGGTCGATATAAGGGTCTTCACCCTAACGACATGGTATGTCGTAAAGATAAAAATCAAAAGACTCCGGGGAGGTATGACAAGAGGCATCACCCACGTGGTTATGTAAGGGTGGTTGTCACTTCCTCCAAGGGAAAAGAGGTGTGGTAGAGCTCGTAAACAATGAACATCTAAGGAAAAAAATTACTACCGGTAAGATTGACCAAATTCTACCATGGAGTGACATCGAAACTACACGAAAAGAGATTAATACGAATAGTAAGAAACCTGGTGATAAACCAGTAAGTGTACTGAAATATACTACTATACCACTGGGTTGAACGGCGAGACACGGCTTAAAGACACCCACATAATTGACCTCCTAATTCACCTGTTATTTATTTTTCGTAAATCGTGTCAAGTGTGGTGTACCACATCTTAGTGTGCCGACGTTGTACTACACACTTCTACGACGTGAGTCTCTATTCTGTTTATGCTAAGACAAACCTTTTATAAGCCTTGGTTTTAAGGATGTGTGTTTAGTCGGTTCGTGTACTTTATTAATCTTCTCATACTTATTACATGATTTCCTGACGGAATCATGAATTTTCTGTATTTCGTGTTGAACCTTAAATATCGGTTGTCGTTAAACTTCCGATGTATTACTGTATTTTATTAACGTTTATTGACGTTTCTCTTTAGGGACACCTTTACTGTCGATACACATTCCTCTACGTTCCTTACAATTTGTACACCGTCTGAGATTTAAAGGGTCGTTTCCCTGAAAAGATCACCAGGTCATCAATCCTGAGACGTAAAGGTGACATGTCTTTACAATAAATAAGAATTTTAATAGAGGGATCAGTCCCTACATTACGACGTACCAGACCCCTTTTTTTTTTTTTAAGGCTTTCTTTATAGGGTTGTTTCCGTTTCGGACCACCAGGGTATAGTAGGTGCTCAAGGTCATAATCTCGTTCTTCCGGTCCGTCTCTGATGCACCAAGACTGGGGCTTGTCCGTACAGAAAATGACTCTTTCGGATCCCAAAGACTGTAAGGGAGACCAGGGAGTCAACTACCTCACTTTTTCGTTTGGCCTTTCTCTCTTAAGGTCTCAGAGTCTTGGTTCAAAGAGAAAAATAAGAGTTCTGCTCGTCTACAGAGTTTCGTTTGTTGGCTCCGTGAACCACTTCCACTTTCGGTCGGGTAAATAACGATCGAAAATTTTTTCTTTTTTCTTTCTTTTTCACCTCTCACACCTCCTTTCTCCCTCAATAAAATAATAGGTGACGGGAGTGTCGTAGAACCGTTGGACTTCTAGTTCTCTTCGACTATCTCTCCAGACATTACACTTGTCAACCTCGGGGACCGAGAAAGGGTTCTGGAACGACGAACCGCCGAATGTCGTCGTCCGCGGTCAGGGCCGGTGTGGTACTGACCGTCGGGTAGATGGTAAGGAACTGAGCAGTCCGTACCACTCATGTCGGGTTGGTTGAAGAAAAAAAAAAAGAAGGCAATTCTGTCATTTTCCCCACTAAGTACCATGTGTACAATGTAAGTCGGTGTTGACTCTTGTCTTGATCGAGTCTTACGGTATCGAAGTCCCGTTTCCTGGGTTTCCTCGACGAGACTATTACTCGTTCCGCCCAGAGCTCCCAACCCCGTTGGTCTTACCCGTATATACAAGGTCTAGGTGACACTGTTCAAGATCTGTCTTCCGCACGGTAGGTTGTTAAACATGGTCGCAAGGAGCGGAGACCGATCAGGATCGGGGAACAAAGATGGAGACACCGGAGGTGCCAAATGCGCAAACGAACCTAGAGACGGAGGAGAAAGGAAACACAAAGTCGGACACGCAAGTAAAGAAGGAGACGAAGTGAGAGTTCCGTGCCTCCACCAAAGAGTCTTCTACTACGAGTCTGGTTCTCGGGTTGACTGAAGAAGTTCTTATTCTACCATAACGTCGAGTGACCCTATGGTCAACGGTGGATTAACGTTTCTTTTGAGGTCAAGAAAGATCAGGTATTGACTGACCGAAACTACCCTAATATGAAAAACTTGTACAAGACATTTTGGTCTCACCCCGACTTTTCAGTACATGCCACCGACACCCTCACCTCCCACCTTTGGGGCGGTAGGTAGGGAATAATCAATTTAAAGTGAAGACGGAAGAACTAATAAGTAAGTAAGTAAATCGTTTATAAATGGTTTGTGGTGGTGTACGAGTTGGGACTCCACCCTCGACTCTTGTGTTTCTATTCGTTTATGAGCCGAAGTTGTTATGTAATAAATCTCTCACACTAACCAAATAGGAGTCAAGGTGAGTCGTCTCCGTATAGGACTTGAACACGAACTCTTCCCTCCACACTGGAAGGTCAGGAGGGCGATTCGTAAACAGGAGTACACGGGAGACAATCATGTGCGTAGAGAGACTACGATTCACACTAACGCCCGATTCGTAAAAAATGTGGCGTGTTGGGGATGTACGTGATGAGTGGAAGATCTATCGACTCCTCGTAAGGACCCATTAGGAGGTGGTGTGTGTTCGAACCACAGGGTCCGACGAACTCTTGGTTTGAGGGGTCGTTCTCCGTTGACATGAAGTTCCGTGCTTAGAATTCCCCAAACACAATATTACCCCAGTTACCGTTTCGTCCGGAGTCCTGTTCCCGTGGACTGGACCGCCCTTCACCCTCCCCCCACTGCCTTCCCTCCCCGTCCCAATGGGGTGAGTTCGTACTATAGGGTCCAATCATAATCTTCTACTCCCGGTCCAAAGGTCCGTTTCTTTAGTGCCGCGAACCGTGAAGGTGTCGTCAGGTCGCCAATTCTGAGGTGGAACGTCCCGAAGGAACCACCAAGTCGCCATTTCTTGGACGGACGGTTGTGTCCTCTGTACCAGGTTAGGGACTAGACCCTTCTAGGGTGCACGGTGCCTCGCTGATTCGGACACACGGTGTCGGTGACTCGACCGTAAACGACGACGACGGCTTCGGATACGTGGGCCTTGGGTCCGAGACGTCGTTCTCTTCGGTCGTGTGGCTCCGAGCTCTCGACGGGGACAAGTTGTTTCGACCTCTTTCAGACGTGTGTCGGTGTTTCTGCACCGTGTTGGTCTAATTATTCTAAATTTTTTTTCCTCTCTCGCTCTGAAACGGACGGGTACGTCCCCCAAGGTAGGGACCAGTCCCTTGATTCTAGGGTGTACGGAGTCCCGGTTTTTATTTTTTTTATTTTTTTATTTTGTCTTCGTTATAATATTATTTAAGTTATTTCAGAAATTTTTACCAGGTGTAATTTTTTTTTAGTACTTTCTTTAGTACTGCGAATACGATACTTTTGGTAGAGGACTGTAAACCCGATTTCCGGTTTCCGTTGCAGACAAAGGGACACCCGGTAAAGATGTGCGACGAATAAAGGGTCCCCCGAACGAGGGTGACGAGTCAAGAGTTTCAGTCTCTCGACTGTGAGACTGGCTGTCAGCAACTATAATTTTCGAAGGTTATGCGGTCCAAAGAGACTCACCGAAAGTTTGGAAGTTAGGGTCACAATTTTTAGACAGGAAAGAAATCCAGTTATCGAATTTGAAAGTCTCCTGTTTCCCTCTGGGGCGACCAACGTATTTTACGTCCCATTTATTTTCCAGAAATTTATTCATTTCGTTACAGTCTAGAGACCCAAACAATAAGCCCGACGAAGGGTACTTAGAGTTATGTCTTTGTGCTCGTATACCGACTATGAGGTTCCTACTAAAACCACAAATTTAAGGCAGTACACCGGGGTTAGGACCCCGTATCAAACCTTTTCCGGTTCACCTTGTGAAGGGTCTACTTTTAGTTAGTTACTCTGGTTCTTTTGTTAAAGGAGACACTGGACAAAGTCCTGTTCTTAAATCCAAAAGTAGAAAGGGTGTTTCCCTAGTCCCCTGGTTCGTCCGACTCATCAACCATAATGTCAAAGAAACTAGTCTTTTTTATGGACAAAGGTAGTTACGACCCTCTCCCTACGTCTATGAATTCGCGTCCAGAATCTCGTAGCCAACGAAGACGGAGGGAGATGTCCCGTTTGTTGATAATTATATTCTTATAGTTCGAGGGGTTGTGCACCGGACCGGTCGGGCGAGACGCCCCAGAGGTATGGAGAGAGATCACGTAAGGAAGGAAGACACGATCCGATTCAACGAGTCAGTGCAGGCTGAGAAGAGTTGAGGTCCCAGACATCGGGCGGTCCGAGGAGACAGGTACCCTAAGAGGTCCGTTCTTATGACCTCACGCAACGGTACACGAGGGGATCCTCTAGAAGGACTGGGTCCCTAACTTGAGGGAATACAAAGGACGTAACCGTCCGTCCAAGAAATGGTGATCGTGGGGGACTCTTCGGGGAAGGAAAGAAAATAATTATTTATTAGACCCGGAATACGAGGTTATGAAACCGATGGGCTACGTTTCTCGACTGAGTGACCTTTTCTGGGACTACGACCCTTTCTGACTCACATCTTCCTCTTCCCCTACTGTCTCCTACTCTACCAACCTACCGTAGTGGCTGAGTTACCTGTACTTAAACTCGTTTGAGGTCCTCTGTCACTTCCTGTCCCTTCGGACCTTAAGACGTCGGGTACACCAAAGTTTCTCAGTCTGTGCTGAATTACTGACTTGTTTACGAGATCTCTCTCTGGAAATCTTTTCAGGACCTATGGAATTTTTGTGAGTGACTAAGACACGATAATCCTGGGGAGTTTCGGGAGAGAGTTCCTAAAGTCAAATTTTTCTATTTGTTGTTTGTGTCGGGTCACAGGTAGTTCCTCACTTACGAATTTGATTGCCACCAGGTAAGTATAGTACCTTACAGTGAGTCTTGAATTTTAGGTACCTAACAACTATGTTCGTTGTTGAACCTACCTAGAGGTCCCTAAATACGACTCACTTTTTTTCGATTAGAGTTTCCGACGTACGATATATCTAAGATAAATGTATTGTCAGACTTTACTGTTGTAAGGGATCTACTTCTTACCTAATATCAGTCGGGAAGTATAGACACCCGAAACGTAGGTACCTATGCTTCCCGACTGATATGGTACGGTTGGACTCGTAGGTGCTCCCCAGGACCTTAGTTGGTGGGAGTGTCTGACACGCTGCCGACATCCCCACCGGACCCCAATCTCTAAGCCCCTCCACACCGAAATGTTCCCATCGTCCCCCTGGGCGTTCCACCCTGACCAGACATGGATCTGACACCACCACCAGTGTCCTGAGATGGGTACTCTATTTTGACGTTTCTGATTTAAGCGTGTGTGTATGTGTACTCGCGTACATTTTGGTCTTTTCGGTCGTCCACTTGACGTAGGTGCAGTTGAAGACTGGCCAATAGACCACCGAGTCACCATTTCTTAGGTGGACGGTTCGTCCTCTGGGACCAAGCTAGGGACTCAACGGTTCTAGGGGACCTCTTCCTTTACCGTTGGGTGAGGTCATAGGAACGGACCGTTTCAGGTACCTGTCTCCTCGGACCATCTGATGTCAGGTACCCCAACTGTGTTGAGTCACAGATTTCTTTTCTCAACCTTTACTGACTCTCTGATTTGTTGTTAATAATACGTGATACAAGGTGACCCGTATAAAAACATAATAAAGACATAATCAATACAATTAATTTTTATTGGGTATAATTAAAGACTTAATAAAGACATAAACATAGAAAGACGTAATAAAGAATATATACGGTCACTTACACGTTGACCGAGTTTTAATTTTCACTTGTTTTCCTACGAGTCCAGTTTCCTCTCGTGTCAAGTCGGAGTAAGTCTGTACGACGTCTCGGGACTCGTGAATTTCCCGACGTCCACGGGAGGAACCGTGGTGGAGACGGTAGTGTGTGTCGAAGACTCTGGTGACCGTGGAGAAATACCTAGAACGTTTTTAAGTCGACGTGTAGTCTTAATTAGTTGGTTGTGGACCTTACACTCAAAGTGAATCTATTTCTGAATAGTGTCATAAAAATACTTTTTTTTTTTTTTTGCCTAGTACCGAATGTACTTGGTATAGATATCACCCTTGAGTTCCGTAGAAAAAACATTGGTACCCGGGACCCGTCGACCTTTACTATACTTAGGGAACTGGAAGGATAAAGAAAGGAAACATAAAAAGAAGAAATTAAAAGTTCGTATAAAAACACACGTTGGATTTATAGTGTCTTTACGTCGGAAATCAATGTACCTGTGTGTAGTATAATCGAGATTCACGTATTCGTGTGTTAGGGGAGTTTGTATGAGGATTAGAAGGGGTTCACACCTTATTTAAAGTTTGGTAATTTATTTTACTAGACTATGACAGGTACGTCTACAATGGTTGGGAGTGGGGGAGGTTACTGCAGTGACAAAGGTACCATTGATTACATGAAGGTTCATCTTTTACGTCTACTACCGAAGTTCTCCCCTCCCCCCCTCCGTCTGTTTTATTTACTATCTTTGGTTTGTACAGTGTCACATACGCCACTACGACCTACATGGACGTAATACCCGACGGTCGAGTCCCTGTTCGTTATTTACAAAATACTCTTGACAATACGATTGTCAGATATATTGTTACTGGATAGTTTAATGTGTCAACGGAAGGCTTCGTACCGACGGGGTAAGTTGTGTGTGTCCATTTACACACCGCTTCCACCCTTTCCCCTACTTAATCCTCCAGCCCTGATTGTGTATCTGTGTTTTGTACCATTAGTGGTTCCCGGATGACGTCTCGTACCCCTTGAGATGAGTTATAAGAACAATGTTGGATATGACCCTTTCCTAGATCTTATCTTATCTGTATACATGTACATACTGACTCAGTGCAGCGACACGCGGAATTTCATTGTGTCGTGACATTTAATATTTCACTTCAGTGAGTCAGCACAGGTTGAGAAACGCTGGGGTTTCTGATATCGGATGGTCCGAGGAGACAGGTACCCTAAAAGGTCCGTTATCATGACCTCATCTAACGGTAAAGGAAGAGGTTAACATTTAATATAGGGTTATATTTTATTTTTAATTTTTTAATTTTTAAATGGTTTTTATTCACTCACAAGTCATCGTGTCTATGTTGTACTCGACTCAAAGTTTAGTCTCAGTGTATGAAACAAAATGTCAATACGACAATAATACAGACTCTTATCGATAAAGACTTTATAAACTTACGGTCCTTCTTACATTGACGAATGTTCTTTCTTCACTTCTTTTGACTATCCTCTTTTCGGAGATAAGAATCAAGGTTGTACATTCTTTTTCCCTATTGTAGAGGTCCTTTACGTTGTAACAAAATCGTATTCCGGGAAAACCACTTCGCACCCATGAAGAAAGTCAACGACAGGCGTAGAGTAATAAGCCTACAACCACTTACTTCTGAAAAGACTTGCACTCTTAGGTACGAGAGTCAACATCCCTTCCGTCGCTCCTCCACTGTTAAGACCTACCAAACTGTATTGTGACCTCAGACGAAAATTTTGTATGCTCTTACAAACTATACGGGGACAGTTTTACAGTGAGAATTGTGGACTGTGACTTCTATTAATTGTCTTCGAAGGTCTCCAAGGTAGCGTATAGGACAGGGACGTGACGCCCTCGGACACGACTCTTCTGGCACACTACTGACGGACTGGATGTCTGCGGGTTCCTCGGTAATTATGAGCGAAGACGGCGACGGAAACCGGTGGTGGCTCCTGGTCCTTGCGTAGACCACAGCACCTCGGTTAAATTACGGGTTTGGGTGTGGGACGAATTCTAGAGTGTTCTCCTGCCGAAATGAAGACCCTAGGATCGAGAACGGGGTAAAACAGTCGACCACGAGACACAAAGTCATTTCGACGTCTATCTTCAGAAAGGGGTCCTGTTATAGACACACCTGGACGGTAGATCACGTGGTTCCTACCCCGTCCACTGGACACGTGGTGGGGAGGTGTGTGTGTGCAAACCGAAGTACGAGTCCCGTCTGATGTCCAGAGGGCACCAAAACTCTGGGGGACTCGATGAGAGAAGGATTTTGTGGAGAAAGGTATCTGTGGGGGAGCGGTGGAAAAAACCCCCACGACGTGCCCTAAAATCAAGATTTAATACCATACACCCTAGATCGAGGGACCGGTCCCCACCGGACTTGACCGGGGGACTTAACGTTCACACGTCAAGAATTGACGACCTGGTGGTCCCTTCAGGGAAGTGTCTACTGAAAAACCTTTTGATTTGAGAAAAAAAAAAAAAAACGGATCCTCTAACTCAGATTTTAAGTTCCGGAAGGAAATGAAGTGACACTGGAGGTAGGTTACCGTGGTAGAAGGAAGGGGAAGAGGTGTCACCCGGTGACGGTCTCGGTGTCGGGAGGAGAGTCTGTAGCGGGAGGAGAGGATTCACGTACGGAAGAGGGACGTGGCTACTAGGGTGAAGAAGACGCCCCAGGTGAAGTTACAAGACGAGGACGGGTAGAGGTGTTTCCCCAGAAATGTAGGTCGGTAGGTATGAGTGAGTGAGAAGGTTCTTAGAGCCGGAAACAACGACAAGACTACACTAAATGTTTGTAAACGTCCTTTCATGGTGTTGCATTCGAGGAAACCTCATCTCTAAAGACACACAAAACTATTACCGACCGTTTTCCCGGACCGTTTAGTGTCTTCGAGTTATTTATCTAGAACTTAAAGATACCATCGTAGTGTCTTGTGTTTGTCGAATTTATAAAATTCCCGTTCTCCCTCTTCTCTCGTCCTGACCTGTATTTTTAATTTTTATATATGTTTTTACCCTGAAGGGACCTCCAGGTCAGCAATTCTGAAGTGGAAGGTCCCGTCCTCCACACCCAAGTTAGGGACCAACCCCTTGATTTGGTTTTTGGTTCTGTCTTTTGTCTTCGTCATAACGTTATCCAAGTTATTTCTAAAAATTTTACCAGGTTTATTTTTTAGAAATTTTTTATATATGTGTCTCTTGACGGTAGTAGTAAACGTCCCCGAAGTACGGTTTAATTAACTTTGTAATTTATGAATAAATTCGTCACTCCGGTGTCGTATTTTATTTTCCCTTCTTTAAGAAAGGGTAGTCTTAAATTACGGAGTCTAGTTATTTTTGGCCCTTTATTTCTGGTCCTTTATTTAGTTTACTATGTTCGGTGTTTATTATCTTTTACTGAAACCCTTTCACCAGACAAAGTCAGGTTTACGTCTTCTTTCACTACCTTTACCCTAAAGAGTGAGGTGCCTCAACTTGACCAAGGTAGACACAGTTTGTCGTCCTGGGGTTTTTATAACCGTTTTCATTTTATAGATATTAATCGACAATCACAAGTATTGGTCCTTACACTCATCTTCCTTCCGGACCCTATGTCGTTGAGGACGGTGTGTCTGGTGTAGGTGTGCTCCACCGGTCGGGTCCCCTCGAGTTACAACGCCGGACGTCCCGGTGCACCCTCTGTGACACGTTTTGTGTAGTCCGGTTAAGCTGGCTTTCCGGTCCAGTTTAGAGCCGAGTCAGGTCCTTGCAGAGGTCCAACCCCGGAAGTCTTATGGACGCTGATGTGCACAGGAGACAAACGCCCTCCAGTCGGATTCTGGTCGTCTTTCCGGACAGGTCTCCGGTCTCGGTCGGAATGTCAGACTCAGGTCTTCGGGCCCCGGTCACCCTTTCCGGTTCAGTCCTCTCTTTCGACTTCCGCCTCCAAGTCATCCTCCGTCGTAGAGTAGACTCCTCGACCCTGGGGGGACACTCGGGTGTTGAGATTCCTGACAAATACGAAACATCCAACCTCTGTCTGCCCGGGGACCCGACCTGTCGACCACAAACAGTTCACCTCACTTTGACTTCGAAAGGAGAGTGGGTCTGTGAGGTTCCTGTTTCGATCGCCGTCTTCGAATCGAGACGACTACACTTCTCTATTCTACTGGTGGGGACTCCAGTTCCTTCAGAAAGGACAGACGCGTACGCGTCCTTCCGAGGAACCCCCAGTTTTCCCTCTCTCACCGTTGGGAATTATTTCACACCTGTACGTGACCGTCTGGATGTCACCCTAGGTGGATGTCGCCCCCCTAGGTGGATGTCACCACCCTAGGTGGAATCGTTCTTCAACACGTGGGTACAACCCCTCCCAGGATCCTGGTCAGTCCACACTTCTTTCTTTGTTCCTTTAACCGGTTTCCGTGAACCAGTTTCTCCATTTGTTCTGGGCCTTCCTGACAGGATTTACTCCCCAAGTTTAGGGGAGAAGTGACACGAGGAGGAGTAATACTTCCTGTGGGTATGGGAACGAGAGACCTACACATAAAGGCGGGACGAAGACTGAATACTGTGGTATGGGTTTGGGAGAGAGACCAAAAACAGAGGACCTTTGTGAGAACGGAAGTTAGTCTCCCATTCTCGGTCCCGGTGAAACGCAGATCGGAGGTCTGTGACCACCAGATCATCAAACCTAAGGACCAAAAGTAGGTTCGTTGGGTCCGAGTCATAGTTAAGGACCCGTCCCTTGATTCGAGAGAGAATCACCAGGAGCCCTGGCGAGTGACGGTGGAGACGTTCTAGTGAAAGTCTCGTCTCCAACCGTTCACTTGGGACCTCCTCTGGTCTGCCATGTGTCAAGTCCACGAAGGCGGGTGCACCAGAGACAGTGTTGGTGGGGACAACGACCTAGTGTTTACCTCGACTTCTGTTCCTGGACCTGTGCTTGGGTACACAAATACAAGGTTTTTGTGCCGTGAGTGTTTCGACAGACGTCCGACCTAGACCGAGTGCCCGGTGTCAAACGTCTGGGACGAGTTCTCGGAAGACGTGTTAAGCCGGGGACTAAAAGTCGGTAGGGAGGGGGTACCATGACTGGTATTTGGGAGTCCCGTTTTTCCCGGCTGTTGACAGAAGTCCCTGGGTGCCTTCCCCACTGTCACTCTTACTCCGGCTCTAAGTAATTCGTGCACACGGTTGGTGACATGAGTCGGAAAGTGTAGACTACCCAGGTAAGTGCGGGCGTTCTTGGGGAACTCGACCCTTGAAAATAAGAGAGGTTCAATGTCTACTCCTGTGACTCCAGACCTCCGACTTTTTGGTTGGGTCTCAGTACGGACTTCCGACCTCGACCCCAATCTGAGGTCCTTAAATATTGGACCCTCTGTCCCGGGTGTAGTACGGTCAGTCGAAACCCGCTTTCCGGTACTGGTGGTATTCTCCTTTCGTCCTCGTCGTCTCCGGACTCTTCACAGAAGTATCGTCTCCCCGCTGGTCCAGGGGTGTGACTCAATATGTGCCCCTGTTGTCGTTTCCGATTTACCCTATCACATACGGTTCGTAGCCCGTGTATCGTCTGTGAGTTGTTTGTCCTCTCCAATAAAAATGGTTATTTCACCAAGAGGTGTACGTTGATCACCATTTCTTGGGCGGACGGTTATGTCCTCTGTTTTTCTGTGTCCCCGAGTCAGGACCCCAGTCCTTCCAGGGGACCTCTTCCCGTACCGTTGGGTGAGGTCATAGGAATGGACCTCTTAGGGTGCCTGTCTCCTCGGACCGTCCTACGTCAGGTACCCCAGTCTTTCTCAGCCTGTGTTAACTTCGTTGAGTCGTTCGTGCGTCTTCTATGGCCGAAGTTCTCTTGCTTGTACGGAAGGTGAACCTCCAGACCGACAGTGATGGGCAGAGTTGGGTCGTCAGTTGGAATCGTGGTCCTTGTCCCCTGTCGGTCCGTAAAATAATTATAACATCTACAGTGAAAATAAAAATAAATAAATAAAAACCTACACAACTGTTCGTCCTAGAATCAGGGGGGTGGTCCCTAACTTGGACACCAGGGACGTCATCTTCGTACCTCGGAATTGGTGACCTGGTGGTCCCTGCAGGTTGGTCTGTAAAATTATACTCCGTGAATTTTCTCACCCCGAAGGGTCCACCGTGATCACCATTTCTTGGGAGGACGATTACGTCCCCTGCATTATCTGTGCCCAAGTCAGGGATCCAACCCTTCTAGGGGACCTCCTCGTTTACCGTTGGGTAAGGTCATAAGAACGGGCCCTTTAGGGTTCCTGTCTCCTCGGACTGCCCGATGTCAGGTATCCCAGTGTCTCTCACTGTGTGCTGACTTCGTTGAATCGTACGTACATCTTCTCACGGAATGGTCACTGGTTGCATTTGTTTTACATTTAGATCAGTTCTTTTTGGGATCACAAGTTACTCTCCTGTTCAATCTAGTTTGGTTTTCCTTATTGAGCTGTTTAAGACTTATCTCTCGTAAGACATCTTTCAAGGATGGAGACGTTTCTCAACTTTTGGAGAAATTTTCAGCTGTAGTCATCGTTTTTCACCCCCCTAATACGATCTAATGTTCTCTCACCATCCGAATACAGCTAACGTTGTAATAAGTGTTATCGATTTTACACATTCGTTGGATTCGCAGGCGGTTGTCTACTTGCCTGTTCGTTATAAATGTTACCTTCGTTACAAATGTCATGTATAAATGTTACCTTCTAATAAAGTCGAAAATTTTCCTTCCTTTCCCGAAGGAACCACCAGGTCACCAATGTTTCGACGGAGCGTTACGTCCCCTGTGTCCGAGTTGGCGACCAAGTCCTTCTAAGGTGTACGGCGACCAGTCGATACGGCCATGTAGTGTTGATGACTTCGGGCGCACGGCTCCCGGGTGCGAGTCATTGTCTCTTCGGTGGTCCTACTCTTCCGGCACGTGGTGCTGCTTGTCGTGGGGGTGAATGGGTTCGTCTCTTTCGGACTCACATCGTTCATTCTGGGTCGTGTCGGTTTTTATTATTTGTTTGTGTGGAAAAATTTTTTTTTTTTTTTTTTCTTCCTTTAAGATTTCATGTCAAGTGTCATGCACTTCCCTTTATTAAGTGTCCGTTTTCTTATTCGTGACATATTAAGATAAATGTACCCGATAGATCTCATAAGTTTAGTCTCTCTGTCTTTCGTCTTGTCATCAACGGTCCTCGATCCTCTTCCCCTATCTCTCAATAACAAATTACCCGATCTCAAAGTCAAAAAGTTCTACGTTTCTCAAGACCTCTACCTTTTACCACTACCAATGTGTTGTTATATGTACATGAAGTACAGCGACTTGACATGTGGATCCTTATAATCTCTGCCGTTCAAGGTACAATGTACATAAAATACTGTCATTTTTCTTGGCCTTTTTTTCTCTGCCTTTCAGGATATTGTTTTCTTTACGTTCTAGAAATTAGCCAAACACCGACAAATCTTTTCTCTGTCTCTCAAGATCTCTACCTCGATTACTACCTCGATCGCTACGGGTCACCTCCATAAAACCGTCGTGAACCTCTTTAAACTATGACATCGTCCTTACTCAAATTTACTCCCCTATAATAGTCCTCACTATTATTCCAACACCGAAGTACCATTTACTAGTATGGAGTACCTCTCCGTATTGTTTCGGAATCATCCACACTTCACAGAAGTAAAGATATCAATATTCACCAATTTTTTACGTGTAAGTATATGACAGTTCACATATATACGACAACGAATCAGTGATTCAGTGCAGGTTGCGAGACGATAGGGCACCTGACGTCGTGTGGTCCGAAGGGACAGGAAGTGGTAGAGGGTCTCAAACGAGTGTGAGTACAGGTAACTCAACCACTACGGTAGGTTGGTAGAGCAGGAGACAGGAGACACACATATATACTTCGTTTATACGGTTTACAATTATTAACAAGTCAGGATCCACCAGTTATGTGCCCACACAAGTGACATGATATTAAAGATTAAAACAAAGTAAACTCTTAAATGTTATATCTTAATTTTTACTTACGCCCCATTTTTTACGGGTGGATAGAGGGTCCCAATATATTCCGAATTTACTGAATTTGGTACTGTTGTGAAACATTGGGTAATTTGTAAGGTGTGGTCATTCTGCCACCGTAACATAAGTAAAAACCGCAGCTATTATTTTGGCTCTGGATACCATTTATTTACTAAGGGGTTGGTCCGGAGAAAGTTATTTATATTTAGATAAGAGTCATTCAGGCCACTTTGTGAAAAACTTATTCCATGTGCATTAAAACATGATTCCAAAACTTATTACAGATAGACTACTTCTTCACTTGTAATTAATCTCACAGACAAGGGTGACCGTGCCTCGTCAGACATTAAAACACCCCCAACAATGCCGTCTCAATAATGTATTACCGGGAACAAACACTCACCGACCGACAAGTCTGTCTCTTACGTCAGTTCCCGACTCGTGCGTCCATCGTTGTACGACCCTCGTCCCTGGGACACTGGCCGACCCCTTGTCTGTTGTCGAGTAAAGGTTTTCGAGCGGAGTGGACATTTCCGGTGGCACGTGAGTGCCCTTCCTCCTGTGTCGATTGTGTCAAGAGACCAGATTACTTCAGTACGAGTTGGAAGCACTGGAAAAAGACGTCAATTTTTTAATTTTTTTTTTTGTTGTCGGTACAAGAGAGTGCTCCTCATTACACAATGTCACTATCCTTTTGTAGTTTGGATGAATTCGTGAGCTAAGTCGACGTCAAAGAACTCCACAGTAGACTCTTTTCTCTTCCCTAAAGTCTCGTTTACTTTTGGCTCTCTGGGTCCTAGTTTGTGGGGAAGACAGGTACACCCGGTCAGTAAGTTGATCATAGGAACCAACAATTTATCTTTATTGTCATAAATAGTGTGGTCCACAGTACTCTCAGTTTAGGTTGAAGGACTGCGTACATTCTGAGAGTGTTTTACTGACAAGGGGAGGGGAGTCACTGGTAGGGGAGATTAGAGGAATAAGGTAAAGTGACACTTTTCATTTTATCCATTCTGTACTCTCCCTGAAAAGACCACCAGGTCAGTCACCGATTCTGAGGCGTGACGGTTATGTCTCCTGTGTCCAAACTAGGGACCGACCCCTTGATCCAGAGTGTACGACGTTGATTCTCTAGTCTAGGTAACTCGGTGTTGATCTCGGCCGGACTTACGTCCAGTTCTTCGTTGTCAATTTTGACCTGTACCTTGTTGTCTGACCAAGGTTTAGCCCTTTCCTCATGCAGTTCCGACATATAACAGTGGGACGAATAAATTGAATATACGTCTCATGTAGTACGTTTTACGGTCCGACCTACTTCGTGTTCGACCTTAGTTCTAACGGTCCTCTTTATAGTTATTGGATTCTATACGTTTACTATGGTGGAATGACGTCTTTCACTTCTCCTTGATTTCTCGGAGAACTACTTTCACTTTCTCTTCTCACTTTTTCGACTGAATTTTGAGTTGTAAGTTTTTTGTTTCTAGTACCGTAGGACAGGGTTGTGAGGTCCCGTTTATCTACCCCTTTGTTACTTTTGTCACTGTCTGAAATAAAAGAACCCGAGGTTTCAGTGACATCAACCACTGACGTCGGTACTTTAATTTTTTACGAACGAGAAATCTTCTTTTTTCGTCTCTGTACTGAAATGACTGATTCCAGGCAGATCAGTTTCGATACCAAAAAGGTCATCAGTATATACCTACACTCTTAACCTGGTATTTCTTATGACTCGTGTCTTCTTACCTACGAAAACTTGACACACAACCTCTTCTGAGAAGTTTCAGGGAACCTGACGTTCCTCTAGTTTGATCAGTTAGGATTTCCTTTAGTCAGGACTTATAAGTAACCTTCCTGACTACGACTTCGACTTCGAGATTAGTAAACCGGTAGACTACACTTCTTGACTGAGTGACCTTTTCTAGGACTACGACCCTTCCTAACTTCCTTCCTCCTCTTCGCCTGTTCTCTCCTACTCTGCCAACCTACCGTAGTGACTGAGATACATGTACTCAAACTCGTTCGAGACCCTCAACCACTACCTGTCCCTTCGGACCGTACGATGTCAGGTACCCCAACGTTTCTCAACTTGTACTGACTCACTGACTTGACTTGCTTTCATAAAAATGAAATAATTATTCATTTTATTTCAGTACTCTTTAGACTTAAATATAGTCGTTTTGTTTTGACATTTGTTGGGTAGTATCTCTTTATTCCCCTACTTTATCTTGTTTTGTGTCACCGAGTCACCATTTCTTAGATAGACGTTACATTCTCTGTGTCCAAGTCAGGGACCCGACCTTTCTAGGGGACCTCTTCCCTTACCGTGGGTCAGGTCATAAGAGCGGACTTTTTAGGGTACCTGTCTCCTAGGACCACTCACCCCGATGTTTTCTCAGTCTGTACTGCCTCGTTGATTTGGTGGTGGTGGTAAGTTTGAAACTTTTACTATGAAGAGGTAATTTTACCATGTTTGAAGGTATATTTTAGAGTGAAAAGACTTTGAATTGGTTTTTTTACCCCCCCCCCCTTCTCTAGTCTTTATTTTATTAATGGTTAGTTCTTTGTTTATTCTCTTACTTGGGTGGGGTCACAGTATTTTGGTTTATGACGGAGGGTTCTTTTCATTTCTTGTAAAGATTCTCGTCTTGTCCGAGCATTCAGACATAGGTGGTGGGAGCCCTTTTACTCGGTCACTTATTACAGGCTCTCGACAGTAATCCTCTACCGTTACCGTGGGGTGAGGTCCTGAGAACGGACCTTTTAGGGTACCTGCCTCCTCGGACCCACCAACGTCAGGTACCCCAGCGTGTCAGCCTGTACTGACTTCACTGAATCGTCATCGTCGACAGTAATTATAGCGTATAGACCTCTTTTCGTGGGAGAATCCATAGGCACATAAGGAGAAAAGAGTGACCCTTTTCACTCTCGTAGGTGTACCCTCCTTTCCGACTCCTCCTCGACACTCGTACACCGACGAATAGGGACGTCCTTCCCTCCCTTCCGAGGTCCTCGCTTTCGGTCCGGTGTCTTATGACGGGTACCTATGAGTCCCACGCGGGGGTGTGTCCTTCTACCTCGGGTGAATTTCCTGGAAACTTTCTAGGGGCCTCGTTCTCGGTGGTTCGGGTGCAGAAGACCGGTCTCGATCAGACGTGGGACACACGGTGGACGATGTCGAGTCGAGCAGGACCCCCGAGCCACAGAAGGTCGGTGTCTTTTGTAGTCGTCTTTGTTGTCGGAAGTCTGAGACTGACCCGCCAGTCCCCCTTCGTTTCTCTTCGAAGTCTACCTCTTTAATGGGTGTGGGTCTTGTTGTTTCTAGACCCGTCTGAGTAAGGCCGTTCTTGATTCACCCTTTTTTCGGTTGTTTTTTCGTACCGTCGACATTTGTGTCTGAGGACTTCCTTGCCCTTTTACTTTGTGACTTAGTTTCTGTTTCGTCAGTGCCCTGAAGGGACCACCAGGTCACCAACTCTGTAGTGCAAGGTCACGTCCCGACCCCCTAGGTGGGGTCCACCCTTTCGATTCTAGGGTGCACGGAGTCCCGGTTTTGTGGTTTTGTGTTTACTATAACTTGGATTAAGTTATTTCTGAAAGTTTTACTAGGCGGAATTTTTTTTTTTTTTTTTTTGAATTTTTTTCATAAGTCGGATTTTCTTTTGTATTGGGTTCTTCTCCCAAGGGGAATTTCCTAGAAACTTTGTATTTTTGAAATACACTGATACTCAAGTTATTTGACTTTTCAGTTTCGTTATAATTGTTTGTGTTTGTTTCTCCTTGTTCTAACATCTGGATTTCTTTATTTAACCTCTAATTTTATTTGTGATCTCTAGTTATATATTTTATTTTAGACATATCTTGTTTCCTTTCCACGGAAGCTTGGTTACATGACTGATCTCCCTTCGCTCTATAGTTGTGTCATTTATATCCGGATTTTAGTCTCTAATTTTATTAGTTTCCTTTTGTTTATTGATTCCTCAAGTTTCTGTTGAGTTGTGTCCATTGACCGTACCAATATCGTCCCTTGAGTGGTACGTCTTGGTTCTTTCATGTTTTCCGTCGTTTTCTTTTCACGGGACTTTAATTATTTCTTACCTGAGACAATTGACTTACTTTTGTAGTTCAAGGTCTTTACATTCTCGTGTGCAATACGTGGTCATTGTATATGTCACTGATTCAATATACAGGTCCTAATTTTTTCTTAACGGGTCCGTGGAATAGACATTCGTTTGTTAGATATTTCCTCTTTTCGAATCTGACCGGTACCTGAGGAGATGTCGTCGTAAGTTCCCGTCTTTTGTCACCGGAGATAGGTCAAAATTGAGTTAGAAGACAATAAAAGAATTTTAACACAAATAAACAAAGACCAACGGGACCCAGAGGTAACGTCAGGCCCGAAGAGAGATTAACGTCGCTCACTCGGAGGAGAGATCAACACCACGACCCCGAAGGGGAGCACCACCCGAGGGAACAAGACCTCGCACCTGAGACCCCATACGTCCGCAGTCGTCACGCACCCGAGTCGTCAAACCGCCATGCACCTGAATCAACACCGAGAGTCCGAATCAGTGAGGTGTCGTACACCTTAGAAGGGCCTAGTCCCTGGTTTGGGCGCTACGGACGTAACCGTCCTCCTATGAAATGGTGACTTAGTGGCGCCTTCGGGACGTAGAAGATGATTTGAACTGACTTTAATTTGAAAAGTAAAATTCTTGTGTATAGAATGATTCATACAGGTCGGTCGGGCGGTAAAGAGGTACATTCGTGTCTTGTTGAGACGTTACCATACGACGACGACTATTAATATTCCCTTTCGTAGTAGTGAGTCAACACTGACTGACGTTGGGGTACCTGACATCGGGTGGTCCGAGGAGACAGGTACCCTAAGAGGTCCGTTCGTATGACCTCACCCAACGGTCCGAGAGGAGGTCCCCCCAGAAGGGTTAGGTCCCTAGTTTGGACCCAGAGGGTGGAACATCCGCCTGAGTGAGATTTGAGGAGGATCTTAAGTATGGAACTAGACACGATCTCCTTCGAGAGATGGAAGTCTTCAGTGACTCTTTTTTTGGTAGACAAGAAGGTTGAAGGAGTGAGTCAGGAGGGGTTTCCCCCGACCTCACTGAATGGTTTAGTCATTCCGACTCGTTCTTTGGATCGTTCGAAAGGGTTAGAGAAGGAGAGGAGACACTTATCAGGAGTCCTGTCTGTGTAAGAAACGAGGACGCCCTCGGTTCGACTCACCCAAACGGGGACGTCCCTGTGTGTCGAACAGTGAGACTGAACTTTGTTTCATCGTTACTCGTACTTAGACAGGTATTTGATTCAAAAGGTCGGGGTTGGGGTTTACAAAGGTATATTTAAGGTTCTACGATGAAAATATGAGGACATCAACTACAATCCAGATGGTGGGTTAACTAAGAATTAACCACTTTTTTCCTTCATCTTTCCACTAATAGTGAGAGTTTGGGACTGCAGGTAGTACTAATAAAGACTTACCATCCTAAACCTCAAGGAATTCACTTCTCCTTGATTTTTCGGAGAACTACTTTCACTTTTTCCTCTCGCTTTTTCAACCGAATTTCGAGTTGTAAGTCTTTTGATTCTAGTACCGTAGACCAGGGTAGTAAAGTACCCTTTATCTACCCCTTTGTCACAGTCTGAAATAAAAAACCCCGAGGTTTTAGTGACGTCTACCACTAACGTCGGTACTTTAATTTTCTGCGAATGAAGAATCTTCTTTTCAAAACTGGTTGGATCTATCGTATAACTTTTCGTCTCTAAAATGAAACGGTTGTTTCCAAGCAGATCAGTTCCGATACCAAAAAGGTCACCAGTACGTACCTACACTCTCAACCTGACACTTCTTCCGACTCGTGGCTTCTTAACTACGAAACCTTGACACCACAACCTCTTCTGAGAACTCTCAGGGAACCAGACGTTCCTCTAGGTTGGTCAGGACCTTCCTGACTACGACTCCGACTTTGAGGTTATGAAACCGGTGGAGTACGCTTCTCAACTGAGTAACCTTTTCTGAGACTACGACCCTCTCTAACCCCCGTCCTCCTCTTCCCCTGCTGTCTCCTACTCTACCGACCTACCGTAGTGGCTGAACTACCTGTACTCAAACTCACTTGAGGCCCTCAACCACCTGTCCCTCCGGACCGTACGACACTAAGTACCCCAACGTTTCTCAGCCTGTGTTGACTCGCTGACTTGGCTTGACTTTGATAGAAATAAGTTTCAAAAGAAGTAAAATTTCAAGAAGTATTACTTGTATATAATAAAAATATTTTTGTCCTTCCAGTAAAAAGAAAGAATAAGAGAATGTTTTTTTAAAAACCAGGTCAATACAACTCTATATTAACTGTATGTTGACACAAATTCACATTTCGCGTGTATCACTAAACTGAATATATACAGTACTTTACTACTGGTGTTATTCAAATCACTTATAAGTAGAAGAGTATGTCTATTTTTGTTTTCTTTATCCTCTTTTTGTAAAGAAACACTACTTTTGAGAATCCTAAAGTAGAGGATTGTCGGCAGCACATTGTCTGTCGTCACAATTAATGTAAATAGTACAACACGTTTTGTAGGGATGATGAGTAAGTTGTATTGACCTTCAAACTCATTAAACTGATAAAAGTGGGTAAAGAGGGAGGGTGTAGGGACGGAGACCATCGGTGTTTAGACTAGAGGAAAAGATACTCAAACGAAAATTGCATATTAACTGGATGTTGGGATCCATTGGAGGGTCACATGTTCCATCACTAAAATACAAGAAAGATATGTAAAGTTTTACTGGTAGAACTATTCAGATCAATGGTATTCCAGTAAAAGGAAATTTTGGTCCTGAGGTCTTTTCTTGTAGATTACATTGTCTTTCACCAGTGTTACCAAATCCCCTTTGTCGTCCAAGGTTTGTCTTACACATTACACTATACTAAAATAATATTTTTATTAATTGTTCTCGTTGTATGACGTCTCGTCACGACCGATCCGTGAAACTTATCTAATGGAGTAAACCATCGGAGTGCGAGTAGACTTCATCCATATAAGTGATGGTGTAGGAGTTTCGGTACCTTATTACACCCACCCATCTGGGTCCCTCTGACTTTCAAGCGGGTCGTTTTTCAGTTGTCACGCTGAGGTCCAGTGTCGTAGTGCCTACTGCAAACGAAGAAGTGAAACATTACGTAGATATTAATGAACATAAAAGGTTTTGAAATTGTGTGTGTAAGGAACGTATTATTCATTCTGTTATTCCAGAAACACAATTCTTTTTTTTTTTTCGGTGGTAGTACTTGAACTTCAAGTTCAATTACCATTTCGGTTCGTTACACCGGTGTATCCCGAAGCTCTGTAGAGTCGGGTACGACCTTAGTCGGCACACCCCGTTGTCCACACTCAGGTGTCCCGTCCCTCCATAAGGTCGGTCTGAGGTGTGTGGGAGGTGTTGTCGGAAACTTCGACTTCCCGTTTGTACGAGTCATTTAGGTTGTCGGAGGATCAGGGGTTCAGTACCCCGGAGTAGGGTGATTGGTCGGGACAAGGATCCTATAGAAGAGAGGCCTGAGAGGGTCCAGGATTGAGGACCCTAGACACTTACACTGAAATAATCCTTTGTTTCAGAATCGTCTACATTGCTACTGACAAGGTTCCTGCTCACGGGGGGGTTGGGCGGGGTCGGGGTGAGACGGGGTCGTCGAACGGTTCAAGAAGAGTTCCTCTCGTCCTCCCCTTCAAACTTACCGGAGGTAGGTTAAAAATTTGACTTTTGGTGTGCGGGTGAAAAACGAACCTCTGCAAAGGACACACACTTGTGTCAAACAAGACAATGGTCGAAATTTCAATAGGTCTTGACTATATAGGTTCCGGTTCGATTTCACAAAAAGAAAAAAAAAAAAATTTCAGGTTATCCTCTCCTGGATAGGATTACGACCGAGTAGAACGTCTTTAGAGTAAACCTCTATTGAGTTCTCTCTCCTACTTCTGTCTCCACAGTAACACACACCTACCGTTCCAGGGGGACTGGTGTCGCGAGACCCTGGGTCCCGTCGGAGGACGGGGAGACGAGGTAGTACGTTGTGTCGGTACGGACGAGGATCGGGGTAGACTCCTACACCGGAGGAAGGTGTGCGAGTTTCAGAGCGAACATCGTCGTAAAAACCCGTGATGAAGTTTCACCCCACCCCCCTCCTGTCTTCTGCCGGCTCTCTCCGTGGTTGTCGGGGGCGTGACGACCGACCTCGACTCCGAGGGACCACGGTCGGGACCGTGTGAGGTCCTACGCCGGCACCGGGGGACAAGGGTCGGACGGAGACGAGGTCACCCCCGAGGGGTCGAGCTGGGGTGTAGGTTCCCGAGAGAGATCGGTCTGAGAAAGTTGTGATTGGGACTGACGAGTAAGGGAATCTAGATGGGACTTGTTTCAGTTCGTTTAATGAGAGGTAGACGTTGGTATTGGTAAAGGGAGTAGGAGAGTTTAGGTAGAGGTAGTGGTGGATGGGGACTGTGGTCGTGAAACGACGATACCAGTCTCTAGTATGGTGGGCCCACTTGTGTGGCCTGATCGAGGCTCCGAGGCTCTCCTAACTGGGGTGACGGACCGGCCCTGGATTATGTCAGATTACTTACTCATTAATTACTTTTGTAATATTTTTGTCCGGTAGAGGGGGTGACTTTACGTAGTTGTGGTACTCCCGGTTCTTGTACGAAATGAGTTGAGATATAACGAATGTCGTGAATTCCTTCAACAGGTTCAATTAATCAAACCGTCTCTGTCTCGACTTCAGAAATGTTCCTCGCACACGACCCTGTAAGGCTCTTAGTACGTCGAGGGTGCAGGTGGGTCTTTGGTGCCTCTACTTACTCCACTCTTCCGTCTACAGACCAGGAGTGCCTTGTGCCTGGGCCGGTTTAGAGTCTGACCGACCGTGTCGGGATTTCACAGACAGTTGGAGTGGCTTAGTCTGACCCGAAGTCCCTCCTCTACCCCTGACAACGTGTAAAATAGTCAACACTTATTCAGGGTTCACATTCTCTGTCCCCTGTACCCGACGGGTGTTTGTGTGGGGGTGTGTTGTAGGTATATGTATACTGCGAGTGAGCGTACATAAAGATCCGAAAAATTTTGTGTGTAACGGGAAGTAGGTCACTACACTAATAGATTACGTTAGAGACGTAGGTCAATGTGGGTCTTATGTCTTTCCTGCACAAGTTTCGATGAGTTATTAGGTTGTCCAGGTGAGGGTGTTCGGTGTGGTCGGGGAGTGTCTCTCTTTGTGCCAATAGAAGAATATCTCTCGTTCGTTCCTTGACAGCGTCCCGTCGTAAAGGAGATTCTGTCTTGAAGGGTCAATCTATTTGAGAGGCTGGTTATAAGGTATTAAAAGAATGGGTGAGGGTTTGAGATTTTTCCCGTCTCAAACAGGAGAAGAAAAAAAGGGAAACATGGAAATCTGACAAAAGTCCAGAAAACGAGAAAAAGAAAGGACCGTATTACCCAGTTCACACACGCACACACACACACGCACGCACACACACACACGCACACACACACGCACACGCACACACACGCACGGGTGTGAGTCAGTGAGTCAGTACAGACGGAGAAACACTGGGGTACCTGACAACGGGTGGTCCGAGGAGACAAGTACTTTGAAAGGTCCGTTCTCACGAACTCACCCAACGACAAAGAAGGAGGTCGCCTAGAAGGGTTGGGTCCCTAACTTGGACGCGGAGAGTGTAGAGGATGTGACCGTCCGTCTAAGAAATGATGCTTCGGTGAACCCTTCGTGATTACCCAACCTACGCAAGGGGGGGGTGGGATGTGGTGGGGGGCGTTTTCTGTACCACTTCTGGATTGAGGACCTTAGACACTTACACTGGAATAATCCTTTGTTTCAGAATTCTCCACATTAATTCCAGCCTACACCATAATCCCATTCCAAGAGTAGGTGATGGTGGAATATTCTCCCCCTCTCCCTGCGTGTCTCCTCTTTACGGTACACAGGAGTCTCAGTATGTAATCACCCATGTCGACGTTCGATTCTCTGTGACCCGTAGTTCCCGGTGGAGGTCTTCGTCTTCGCTCCTTCTTCGTTCTCTCCTAAGAAGGGTCGCAGAGTCTCCCTCCCATCAGGACGAAAGTGGAACCAGAGTCTGAAGACCGGGGCTCCTGACACTCTTTTCTTTGGACAACGAACTTCGGTGAGTTAAACACTACTGAACAAGGCCGTCAGGGTCCTCTGATGAATGGTGTGGACCAAGGAAGGAAGTCTTTGTCGGTGTCTTTATGTGCATATAAGTAGGTGGAAGGGTGGAGATTCAGGTCGAGGGGTGGGTTCCTATTAACAGTTCCAATGGAAGAGAAATTATGTATAGTGTAGAAAGATGTAGATTCCCTCTTTTATAATGGACTACCCCCAGATTGTAGACTCTACGGGTTTTACAAATTCTTACTGGGATGAAGGGATACTTGGGGTACCTTCTTTTATTTCTGTTTCTTTATTTGTGTGACTCGGGTGAGGGTGACTCTAGTGTATATTATCTCGAGTCCTGTCCAGGGTCTGTCGTTGTTAGTGGTGCGTCAGACACCACTTCCTACCCTAACCTAACAATCCCGGACATCCTCCCTTCCTGAGTGACGGAGTTGGGGACTTGTTCCTGCCACCCTTCGGTCGTCTCCCCTCGACCCACTTCGACACTTGCCACGGGCACCGTATTTGGACCGTGTCTCAGGGTGAGGCGTCGCTAGGCCCAAACCTGAGGGTCCTCGTGCGGGAGTGCCCCTAGAGTGTCTCGGCTGACACTGTAGGACGGTCCGACCGCTTCGGACCAAGACAACCCCAGTCCCCGGTCACGCTCCTCCAGTCTTATTTTTACTTACTCACTCGTCCTCCGCTGTCTCGACTCGACTGGTGGCACTGGGAGCGACCAGAGTCGGCCGTGTCTCTCTGTCCGTCGGCGCTTCCACTGTCCGGAGTCGCTCTTGAGAGTCGAAAGAATTTCGTTTCCTGGACTTTACAAAATGAGCGGCGCACCTTTACAAAGGGACTACCGAACCCCGCGGTCCTGGGATCCCAATAAAAATTAACCGACGTAACCATGATAATAAGAATTTACTGCTTTTGTAAGGGGTTCCTTTAGGTTTCACAGTCTTCTGTCCATTTATATTTACGTATATAAAAATAGATAAGTGATCTAATTCCTGTCCATCACAAAGGATAGTCCTTTGTTAAGATAAATTTTCTTTTTTCCTTCCCTACGAAATTTTCCGTCACTCTCTTTACTCACAAAAGGTGGGGGTCGTAAGTGGTTTTGTAGTAAAAATTAATATGTACAAAGATTAGTATTACAAGGTTTTATTTTGAACAGGACAAATGGACGAGTGCGGCCGACCGATGACAACCGTCGAGACCTCGTGTAAATCCATTCACTGAATGAAGACCCGGGACTAAGACGACTTCTACGTTCATTAAGTGTTTGTATCTCGAAAGGTGTGTCTGTATTCTAGCCCCGAGGGTGCGTCCGGTTCCGGTTGGAGTCCTTTGTCCGGGCAATCTGGTAGTTAGGTGGACACGTAGAGTGTTCAAGGTGCCCGATGGAAACCTGACTCGGGTTCCCGATGACCGAGGTACGCGGCGATACTCAGGTCGCCGTCGTTCCGTCTGGAGGGGTCGACGTCGGTCGTTTCGACGTCTTGACGAGCTCCTGAAGAACTAGACAAATATACGTAAAGGTGGTGTGACCGTTTCCATTTCTCTTTCACAATCAACGAGTCAGGACAGGTTGAGAAACACTGGGGTACTTACCATCGGGCGGTCCGAATGAGGCAGGTACCCTAAGAGGCCAGTTCTTATGACCTCACCCACCGGTAAGGGAAGAAGTTCCCTAAAAGGGTTGGGTACTTGACTTGGACCCAGAGGAGGTAACGTTCGTAACATAGTGGACTCGGTGGTCCCTTCAGGGCTGTTTCCATTTCCCTTCCGTGATTAAATAGAAAAACAACAACAACAAACAAAGGTTTTCTTTCGGAGGACGTCTGACCGACTTTTTGGACAACAACCATGTAATTCGGAACGTTGGTTGTGTCAAAAATGGTCGTGACCCCTCCGGTGGGTTGCGTGGTGTAACACTCAGAACGGAATTTAAAAAACGTTCCCTCGACAAACTCCGAGAAGACATCGATAAAGTTGACCAGAGCAAGGGAAATGCAGAAAAAGAAAGGTCATAAGTGGTGCCGGTGTTTTATTGGAGGAACCGATGTTGAGTCCCCTGACCCTTAGACTTTGACTGGGACCTCGCACGACACAATACATGGGTGGAGCGCATACCGAGGGTCTTCTCCTACTACAGCACTCGGTGTGACTTTGTGTCCGGTTAATATCGTTTGTTCTGTTTCAGGTGGGGTGCACGGTAGTTGTAGGGTTCACGGTTCTACCGTCACGAAGTTCTTTACTTTACTGGCATCTATTTCGGGTGAGGTCCGTTGTCGCTAGTAGGGCGTGCAAGACGACTTACCGTACTCGGTAGAGACTCCGGTTGGAACTACCTGTAGGTGGAGGACGTTGCAATTCGTAAACCACTGGTGTTTGGATCCAATTCGGAAACGTCGGGACCTCTCTTTCCCCCCACGACCACGACTTCGTCCCGTGGCTGACGGACCCCCGTCTCGAGAGTCGCGGAGACACCCAGATGAAGTTTGTTAAGAGACTGGGTTTTTCAGTTGCCTCTCGACTTGATTAGTTGTGGTAAGAAATAATATGTCCAACGTAGTGTTATTAACTTAGAATGTATTATTTTTGTCCACGCAGGAACGACGAAACTCTAAAAATAGAAGTAATTCCCTTAAGAGTTTGTACTCTAAAGTCCATGTCATGAAAGTTCGAATGTATTAGTCAATCTCCCGCCGAAAGGTTAAAGTTGAACCAATATAAGTTCCACCATTAAAGAGTAAGGTTAGTCGACTCTTACCTCTGAGTGTCGGTCTTCCCCCCTCCCCCGGTTGTTAATCTTTGTCGGACGGATAAAATGTACTCGGAAAAGGTTTCCACACCCCTTTCTGTTATGGTAACCGTCCTTGTGAAATGTCATCAGAAATTAACTTTTTGTAGTAACCGGTGACGAAAGGGAGGGGTTGGAACGTTCACATCTTTACCTCCACTTTTCTGAGTAAAGATGAAAAGAGGTCAAGGACACCGACACACTTGTCTCTACGTCCTTCCTTGACCGATAAGACAAGACATAGTAAAGTAATGTCGGGGGTCCTGACAGACAGCT
This sequence comes from Capra ibex, assembly GCA_006410555.1. Lineage (NCBI taxonomy): Eukaryota > Metazoa > Chordata > Mammalia > Artiodactyla > Bovidae > Capra > Capra ibex. Next base: position 14,490,820 of record SJYO01014747.1, read on the forward strand.
TTCGGACGAGTCGAAGGATAAAGACGATTGTGATGTGTCGAAATCCACCGAGTCTTCACTGTCGGTGTGTCCGAAACACCAAAGTTCCCAATGGACCTGTCGGTTCAAGTAATAGGTCTCTGGACAGGGTTTCCCGTTCGGTGGTCTGCTTAATCTTAGACGTGCGTCATGTCTTGAGGGTGTCCTTCGCACCTACCTATCTCTTCACTTGTCTCTCCGTGTGAAGCCCGAAAACTTACCGGGAACGATGACGGGTGTCGAACCTGGAAGACGGTGTAGGAACACTTCTCTCACGGTGTGGTGACAGAGGAACCTACCCGGACTCCGGTGTCGGTCGAGCACCGTTTCTAAGGTTGGTTTCGACTGGATCTTCATTCTGAGAGAGGAATATCTTCACGGGAGAAACTGACACAATGGACATTGAAGTCTACGGTCCACCCTATTCTGTAGGGGTTTTCCTCCTCCATGACTTCCCGGTAACAGTCCCATAAATATCGTCTTTAGTAGTACTGCCGTTGCCCTTCTTACCCGGGTGTGGAGGGACGACGGGGACGAAGTTTGTCGTCCCGGGTGTCGTTGGATACAACGGAGGACGGTAGTTCATAAAGGTTGCTCACACCTGACCTTCCCTATTCACTCTTTTAAGATTACAGGTTGAGAGTATTGAATCGGTCACTTTATTGAGAAAGGACAAACCTCTTCTTATAGGTCAGTAAATTCTTCACCGACCCAATGGTACTAGAGATGATTTGTCGTTCGTTGATTTGTCAGACAGTCTTTCCCGAAGGGAAAAGTCTTCCCGAACTGAGTTCAGTGTTTCTTCTTGACTTTCTTTCTTCGACCCTTCTCAGTTACTGTCTCAGACGGGTGTAGGTTACCCGGTGCCCGGTGAAGGCGAGACGTACAACACCGCTTTGGGGACCTTTCCTCAGAGAACCCGAGACACGAGCGAGTGAGGTGTTGACACCGACGTCTCTGAAGTCACGAAATCTTTCGACTCTCCGAGGAAGGAGTCCCTCGGTGGTCCCAAACCCCGAGTACCCAGGAGTCGCACACACAAGAACGCTGCGGACACCGTAAACTTCCGCTTGGATTCTTGAGTGGATTTTATTTGTACCGTTGACCGACCTGACTCTTCCCGGGTCAAGTCCGGGACAGGAAGGGTTCCTGGCCTGACTGGACCGACCCCCTCTCTTCTAAGTTTTGGTGACTACCCTCCTCTCACCGCGGTCCGCCATTCATGGGACGACACACTGGGGGTGTTCGGCGTCCGGTACTACCTGCGCAGGTGGTTTGCCCGTAGTTCTGACAGTCTTAGAGGAAGCGAGACGAAGACTCTTTGGTTTTTCCTGGTGTTAGTCCCTTGACGGGAGTTGACACAGACGACTCGGGACGACTATGGTTCGTCCCAGGACGCCCCGAGGACCGGAAAGACACAGTGAGTAGGGAAACTAATGTCCCTTGTTGGAAGTGCGTCGGAGGTACTGGAACGCACTCAAGGTTTCCCGTCTAAGTTCGTTAACAATTACTCTCCTCCTTCCCCTACACTCTGGGTCCTCTTTGTCAGTTCTCTTCGTAATCCCGTTCTAAGACTAAGGAGTAGTTCCGTATGTGTGTTGGTATAGAAACTCGATAAGATATCTCGGACTTTGGGGGAGGTTACCCTCTTTAATTGTTAATTACTACCATCCGACGTGATCGTACGTCTGGGGCCCGGTCAACCTGGCCTTCCAACTACTATCCCTGAGGATTGGTGGTTAAGTAATCTTCTTACAGATACTCACCTAGTGTGGGAGAAACTCGTTGACGACATTTTGAAGACAGAAGGGGTTCAACCCTGTGTACCATCACCTTCGTAATCGGGTGACGACGGGGGAACCGAGTCGTTTGATATTTCGATAAGAGAAAATGAAGTGGGTTGTGAGTCAGAGACTCTAAACTAAGTCGGGGTCACACGTCTCTTCGACTCGAAGACCGTAGTGACGAATCTTGACATTTTCCTGATTCCACTTCCGTCACCCACGATTCACCCTGGACTCGGGAAGGGACGTTGGTTCCGACTCGAGACTCCGACGTGTAGAACTTGTTCCGACGGACCTCCCATCGTATACAGGTGTTGTATACACGGGGGCAGGTGGAGGGTTGTGGGGTCCTTCGGAATTACACCGATGAAAAGTAGGTCTCTTTGTCTAGAGGTTAATTCCTTTATTAACCTCTTCTGAGAACTCTCAGGGAACCTGACGTTCCTCTAGGTTGATCAGGTAAGACTTCCTCTAGTCGGGACCCTAAAGAAACCTTCCTTACTACGATTTCGACTCTGAGGTCATGAAACCGGTGGACTACGCTTCTCAACTGAGTAACCTTTTCTGAGACTACTACCCTCCCTAACCCCCGTCCTCCTCTTCCCCTACTGGCTCCTACTCTACCAACCTACCGTAGTGGTTGAGCTACCTGTACTCAGACTCACTTGAGGCCCTTAGCCACTACCTGTCCCTCCGGACCGCACGACGTTAAGTACCTCAGCGTTTCTCAACCTGTGTTGACTCGCTGACTTGACTTGTGTGTTGTCGGGTGTGGGAGTCCAGGGACCTTCCCTACAGACGACACAGTTCCAGTCGCTCATCCCGAAACGGTAATAACCATTTCGTCGATAACTTGTGACGTGGGATGTTCTTCGTGAGATAGTACACAGGGACTTAAAGTTAGAGAGTTGGTAGACATTCTATCCGAGAGAGTCATAGGGTAAAAAGTCTATTCTTATGACTCCGAGTCTCTTCAGTTCAGTGACCCTCGTTCATTCCTTCTCCAGGTCCAAGTTTGGATCCAGAAAAACTGAGATTCAGGCTACAAGAGAATGGACGGAGAGTCGACGGATGTTTGGATCTTCTGGATGGGTTAGAAGAGATGGGACACCGGTGTTTGGTCTCGTTTCTAGGAGTCCCGGAGGGTATCTCTTCGTGGACAGGAGGGCCGACCGGTACACGGCAGGGCAGAGACAAGTGAAGTTTCATGGGTGACTGACATTTACCGGTCGTCTTGGTAATATCACCTAAAGAGAAGGTACACTGATTATTAAAAATATCGTAGACATTGTACTTTACGACTTCGACTCAGAGATTGTGTAACCGGTGGACTACACTTTTCGGTTGAGTAATCTGTTCTGGGACTACGACCCTTTCTAACTCCCATCCTCCTCTTCCCCGACCGTCTCCTACTCTACCAACCTACCATAGTGGTTGAGTTCCCTGTACTCAAACTCGTTTGAGGTCCTCTATCACTTCCTGTCCCTTCGGACCACACGACGTCAGGTACCCCAGCGTTTCTTAGCCTGTGCTGAATCGTTGACTTGTTGTTCTACTTTACCTAACAATATTATTCCCTTACTTGTCTTTATCGTTAAATAAATGATCATGAATAGAGAACGAAAATTTTTGAAAAGTGAAGGGTCTGTTTTACGTGTCGTTTTGTCCTTTACTAAACTTACATACTATGTGATTTGGTTTGGTCTTCAAACTGGTTTTATTAAAATAAAGAGTAACCAACCCCGATGTATCAAGAATACATTTATACAGATTGGTATAATATAATTACTATTATTATCGATCATAAATAACTGATAAACCCTAAAGGAACACCGAGTCTCCCATTTCTCAGACGGGTGTTACGGCCTCTGGACTCAAGCTGGGGACCCAGCCCTTCTAGGGGACCTCTTCTTTTGTCGTTGGGTGAGGTCATAACAACGGACCTTTTGGCATACCTACCTCCTCGGACCACCCGATGTCAGGTATCCCAGCTTTTCTCAGCCTGTGTCGACTCACTTAAGTGAAAGTGAAAAGTACTGAAAAGTGGTGCAAACACAAGTCTCACGAAATACATACGACTGACTCAATTATGAGTGTCTTTGTGATACTCAAAGTTTTAGTTTGTAGTCACGTGTCTCTCCACTTCACTAGTTGGGGTCGAGTGTCTCGACCGTTCTCCTCTTGTCCTTACTTAGGACCCAAAAGTCTACGAGTTGGTTATTCAGTGTCGACAGTGCTCACGAACGACAAGAGGTAGACTCTTAAAATTGGTAAATTGAATCTGAAACATAGTAACTCGTTATGACAAAGAGTGTCTTTGTGGACTCGTGAGTCTAGTGCAGTTTATGTTCGCAGAATCTTGGAGTAGTTAAGTGAATGAGACACTTCGTTTCAGTGGCTACTGTGACACAGGACACATAGTAGACAAAACGTCTGAATCGCTTTGTCTTTCGTTTTGATTTGACTTTCTTGTTCCTACGGTAGAAGGACCGGATGTCTAATGGTTTCCGTAAAGTCTCTCCCTCGTTTTATGTCCACTGAACAGAAGTCCCCTCTGACTCAAGATTTAGGTGGACCCGAGGTATATTAGTTTTAATGGTGGTTTTACAGGGACGTACACGGGAGGTTTATGGCATACACCACCTACATTGGGACATATTCTTGTACACATATTTACCCATTACGTGTGTTTGCGTGTCCTATACCACCGAATCTGTCACGTCTTAGGCGGACGTTACTCCCTCTGGAGCCAAGGTAGGGACCCAACCCTTCTAAGGGATCTCCTCCCGTACCCTTGGGTGAGGTCATAAGGACGGACCTCTTAAGCTACGTGTCTCCTAGGACCGCTCGATGTCAGGTACCCCAACGTTTCTCAGTCTGTGTTGACTCACTGATTCGTGTGTCATGGAGTTTGAGGCCCGAAGGGACCATCGAGTCAGTCTTCTTGGGCGGGTGATTACGTCCTCTGTGTCCTCTCCGTACAAGCTGGGGACTAGACCCTTCTTCGGGACCTCTTCCTTTGCCCTTGGGTGAGGTCAGAAGAACGGACCCGTTAGGGTACCTGTCTCCTCGGACCACCCGATGTCGGGTACCTCAGTGTTTCTCGACCTACACTGAGTCACCGATTTGTTGTTGATGTTTTAGGTCCACTCGTCTTCACTACTCTTCTGTGTTGTTACCCGTAAAACTGAGACGAAGTGTCCTTGTACCACTCAGGTACTACTCGTCAATTTAGACACGTTCACTTTATACAGACACCTAAACCTTCATTCCACGATCTCTTTCCGGTGAGCCAGATCTCACCTTGAGAGGTGCCGTTGTCTCCGAGGGGTGGAACATGTGTGAGTAGACGGGTGCCAGTGGACCGTCCGGGTCGGGGGACATTAGATTCCTGGTGTCCGTCGACTCGTACTCAGGGACACCGAGAGTGTCGGAGACGTCCTCCGGACCGTGTCTGGGACTTTGGTCACGGTTAGAGACGAGAGAGAGAGAAAGATTGGTCGGTTGTTGTAAGTGTCTTAAAAAAAAAAGAAAAAAAAGGGTCCGGATGAATATATCCCTTCCGTCGACATTGGAGTAGTAAAACCCCTGTAATGTGAATGAGTACGGACCGGTCAGACGATTCACTTGAGGCAGGGATCTGTTCTGTCGTGGTGGTTCGAACGAAAGTATTCTTCTCGTTCTCTTTCAGTGTCTCTCTGAGAACGGGTCCACCGGAACCGTGTTCTCCTTTGAATACGTCAAAGTCTTGCTGTTGCAAGTCCGTCGGTCGTTTTTCCACTTAAATTTACGACTCTTTAACTAGTCGTTCCGTCCCGGCGACGTCTCTCCGGAGACCCAACGGGAGAAACCTTCCATGGATTTTGACTTCACGTCTCTCAATGGGTTAAGTCCTTTGTCGAGAACCAGGGAAGTGTTGATTAAGGCAAAGAAGCTAACGATTTGTGTGTTCTCCTTTGGGGGTCCCTTTGGCTCCATACATACGTTTCCACCAACTTTCCTTAACAGTCTTTGTAAAAAAGGGGAATTCACTAATAATCGATTTGTAAAAGTTGGTTCGACATTCCTTTTTTTTTTTTAGTCCCATTAAAAAAAAGAAGGATGGACCCCGATATATCATTAATACGTTTACCTTCCCTTAAACAGTGAAACTCATTGGTTTTCACACATTTTATTAAACTAATTCCTTTGATGTCAACGGAATCAGTAGTATGATTAAACTGTTCCTGAAATTTTTAACAGAGAGTCGACAGACGAAGACCCAATCTATGCGTTTTTTTTTTTTTTTTTAGAAGTGTTACTACGAAATCTTTATTTTTTATATATATATCTTGTTTAGGCTGACGAAGTGGAACATTCGAGTGACTTACGAGAGTCCGGAGTCTTTTTCCACTTTTTTTCCGTCACTCTACCTTGGGACAAGTGTGTCAGTAGGCAGAGAGACAACAGTGACTTTGGAGTCTGAAGCAAAAACGTATTGAGATTTGTGTCTCTTCGTTCAGTCCGTTGCCTCCTCCTCTACCAACCTACCGTGGTGACTGAGTTACCTGTACTCAAACTCGTTTGAGACCCTCTGTCACTTCCTGTCCCTTCGGACCGCACGACATCAGGTACTCCAGTGTTTCTCATCCTGTACTGAATCGTTGACTTGTTGTTCAGTCTGTTTATGATATACTATAGGGAATATACACCTTAGATTCTTTTTTTTTTTAGTTGAATAAGTGTTTTGTCTCTGAGTGTCAGTTTCCTTTGTTTCAATACTATTGGTTTCCCCCTTCCCCCCTTCGTCCCATTTAAGCCTTCAACCCTGATTGTCTGTGTGCGACGACATATTGTTTTATCTCTTGTCCCTCTTTGGTGACACGTCGTATCCCTTGGTGTGAGTCGTAAAACATTATTGAACATTGTCTTTTTTTAGACTTTTTCTTATATATATGTATCCTTTTGACTTAGTGACACGACAGGAGGACTTTGATGTGAAGTTATTTTTTATTTGATAAATAAAATTGTTGATATTTTCGGTCTAATATGAAGTTATTTTTAGTTCATATGAAGTTATTTTTTATTTGATAATTTTTTTTAAAATAAAACCGGAACAAAGTACCGTAAACCCTAGAAGGGGTAGCTCCCTAGTTTGGATACTGAGGACGTCACCTTCGCGTCCCAGGATTCGGGGTCTACCGGTTCCTTCTAGGATGTAGTAAAATTATTGTTCGACGTTTTTTTTCTTTTTTTTTTTTCCTGTAGGAGGTAGGAGTGGGGACCAAGTGTTCTTGGAGGACACACGGGGTGGGTCTCTGATTTGACCGGAAAAATCCAAAAGTAGGACTTCTTTAAGTTTACGTAAACATTAACTTAGAGTAGGTATTCTCGGGTCTCCACAGGCTCCAAAATTAAAGGACGTGTGTAGGAATAGTTGAGGTCAGGAGTCAGTAAACTCTTGTGTGTAGTTGGAGACATCCGTCCCGATGGGAACCACTTGCCGAACCTGATAGGGTCGCCCAGAGGTGGTTTGAGGTAGTTCACGTGTGTTATGTGGAAAGAGAGGTACGTCAAAGGTGTCCGGACACAGAAGAGGTTTGTCGGGTTCTGAATTTGTCTACAATGTAGGAACGTTCATCCAGTCACGTCTGACCTCGGTGGGTTTCGTTTCTGGGTTCCTCTCCTTTTAATTTAACGTAAGAGAGAAGACGTGCGTCACTACAAGTTTACCTTACCCAGGGGAGAAGAACGACGATTCAGTACAGTCAGCACAGGCTGAGACACACTTTTAAAGGATCGGTCAGTCCACCAAATCAACTGATGGTCTCTGGTAGGGACACTGACGACCGAATACACGTCGTGCTAAAGGTCAATTTGCGACCGTTCCCATTCTCTAAAGTCTTAGGTGTCGACGGGACCCAACATGGCCTCAGTGGAATAGATGTAGTACTAGTGGTAGCTCAGATCCGTAGTCCCAGAGTCGGGAAGACGTGACGGGGTCCTCTGGGCTAGGGGCCCCGGTTTTCAACGGACAGGGGACGGAGCGAATTGTTACCCGCCAAAAGAGGATACGCCCAGATGGAACTCGTACACGTCCAAGAATTGCCTTTTGTCTGTGTCTATGTGTGTGTGTGTCTCAGGTCGAAAAGTTTCAACGAAGAGTTTAGTGTCCACTGAAGGACGAAGTAAAGATGTCGAAGTCGTTTCTGTGATCCAGTAGACAGAAAAGTCTTTCTTTTCCCTCTTCACTTTACTTCGGAGGTTTATAATTTTTTTTTTTTTCCGTGGACCCTTCTACTTTATTATACCATCATTTACAGTATCATTTACTGTACCTGAACCTTTAGTTTATCCTTTATTATAGTATCCGTCTCTTAGACGGCAATGGGAAGAGAAGGGCTTTCATTCGTCCCGGGGGTCCACACGGGAAGTGGCCATAGACTTTTACAAAGGAGTCTCCCTGTCCGACTAACTGTCACATTTCTAGGGTCTCTTGTATGTGGAACGTGCAGCTGGGACACACGTACTGGTGGATAACGTGCACCTGGGGTACCCACACTGACGGATGTTTGTATCCAAGAGTCCAAAGGATTCTTTCGGAAAGATCGTTTGGAAGATATTACAAAGGAAGAGTTTAATCGGTACTTCTTCAGAGTGTAGTGACTCCCATGGTGTTCGAAAATTAAGATGGAAGGTTTATCGTCTACTTCTTCTTTTAATCCTCGCCGGTCTTTCTCGTTTTCGGTAGCGTTAGGTTAAGTACCGTTCGTTTGATAATTAGAAGTACTCCAAGTACACCGTTGCCTCTCGGTGCTAGTCGGTTCGTTCCACCTCAGGGTTCGTTGACTACGGAGGTGAGAATCATTGGTATTACTTGGGTTAAAGGATTCGGTGAGGAAAGGACCCGGAGGTAGACGAAAGACGGTCAGTGGACAACTGAGGTCAATCGTATGCGGAGCTTGGTCCGAAAGGGAGTCGGGTCCGACCTTTACGGCTCTCCGGGGGTCGTCCACCTGAGTTAAGGAGTGGTTAAGACCCTAGTGTCAGGTGAAGGACAGAGGGTCGCGGTCGGGACGGTGATCATAGGTGGTCAGGAGACGAAAGATTGAAGCGTTTCCCCGAATCCGGTGAGTAAACTAGCTTCGGGTCGAAGTAGAGAAAGGTTTTCGGAATTTGGTAACGTTCGATTTTGATCCGGGTACGGAAATAGTAAGTACCACACTTTTCAAGAACCATAAAAAAAAAGGGATCTACATTTTATTAAATATTTACCACTCGAAGGTCTAGACACAGGTGTTTAAGGGTTTGGGTATTGTGAGACATATGAAGTTTTTTAAGTCGAAAACGGTTGTAATCTGTGATAATATACCTTGTACTTATTAGGTGAGATAACTCGTTTTGACCAAACTCCGTTTGACAATTTTTGACCTCCGTCGACAACTATTTGTGTCGGGGCCAAATCCATAGTGTATGAAACGTATACGACATTATGTCTTGATGTCCATAAAAATAATGGCACGTAAACGCAGAATCATTATATGCAGAGATAAAATTATAAAATTGTCAATTTGAGGAGGTTCCTGTGAGACTATATGACTGTGCGAGGGGGGTGTGGGGTTCTGTCTCAGGGAGGGATTAAGGTTTTGACGTCTCCGGCGTCCATGACAGACGTTGATACGCAAGTTTGATATTCACGTAAAACATTTTGTTTTTAGATTTGCCTTTTCTTTTACACGAAAACCGATGTCCCGAATGGTCGTCGTATGTACACTGCCTACGTCCGTCCTTGACCCTAGATTTGCGGAGAGTAGACTGTGTCTCGTTTCTTTTACGTAAACTGAAAGTCTTCGGGACGATTCAGACGGTGGGGTCCTTGGCTCGACTCAAACTTGTCGGGAGAGAACATTGGTGTAGTGACTGAAATGGGGTGTGGTCTCTCGATCGGACGAACATGAAGGGAGACTGTCGTTCGGGGTTCAGAATCCTCTGACAACTCCTTACCATGTCCCGTTGGTCGCTGACCGGGAGTAATTGACGTGGGGTTTCCGGTCCCTAATTACCCTGGTAGTATGTTTCGTACCGACATAGACCCCTACACCGCAAAGTTGTCGGTTTTGGAACAGGTCAAGACAGAGGTAGTTTGAACGAGTGATTGTGAGTTTCAGATACTGTAAACTAAAGTCAAAGTCCAGTTATCAGTTCTTTGCGGAATTGTGATGTGTGAGACTTTTTAGGGCAAATCAGTTCTGTTATGAGCCGAGACCTTCACGTAAGAGACTTTGGGTTCAACCCTGGTGGACGCGCCCCGTCCTCTGTCCCCAATTTCGTCCATAAACGGTCACGACTCAGTAATGTTCGACAAAGGAGACTATACAATACGTGGGGACCGATAAACTTGTACTTATGGGGGAAAGTCTTCCGTCTACCTTAGACACATGTTACGCGTGGTACCGCGTTGTGGAGGAATATGTCCTCTCTCTGGTGCCACCCCTTAAGTCCAGATGCTCACCCGCCGTCTTGATGTGTTTGAGTGTCGACGAGAGGTCCAGGACATTGAAATAGGGTCTGCGACTCTCTACCGATTACCCTATGCTTCACCCTCGTAAGGGGGACGTCGGGGTCGAGCCTGGTCGCGGGGTGTGAACCCGCGGAAAAGGAGATTTGACAATATAGGGAGGCATTAACCGCCTACCTCTTTCGTGGCCCTCTTTACTACGTATTACCTAAACGAGAGGTCCGCCGATCCTACCCCTCATCTCCTGCGCTCTACGATTGCCCGAAAAGAAAGGTACACGTCCAGTGGACTTTCGGCGCTACGGAAGGGGAGGTCCCCACGAGGTCTTGAGTGGGAGACCGACAAAAATCTCCCTCATCCCCTCTCCCTACCAAAGTGCGGGTGGACGGGCGACGGAGAAAAGGGGCTCAGGGGGGTCGAGGACGGCCGTAGGTGTCAGGGCGGCCGAGGGACGAGCGGGTCGTCGGGCCCGGCCGTCGAGGGGGCCGCCGGCGGAGACGTGGTGAGCGGTTGGAGCAGCGGCCCGCCTCCAGTACGGGCGGACGGGGGGCCGCGGGCCCGACGGGGGAGGAGGACGGTCGGCCCGTGGACCCTCGGATCGACCCCTTCCCCGGGCACCGCCTGAACCGTGCCCTCTGAGTGGTCCATCCGCGGGTGGCACGGGACGCGGTCGTAGTCCCGTGTGAGCCTGTGGTCCTTCTAGAACTACAACCTCTTCGTCCTGTGGAAGAAAAAGAAGAAGAACAAGGAGACGCGAAGCAGGGGAACGTCGAGCGGCGAGGCCGGCGGCGGGCTGCTCGGCGGGCCGAAGAAGCGGACGTAGGAAGGGGGCGGCGGCGGCGGCGGCGGCGGCGAAAGGGCGAACGCGACCCACAGCCCCGGCGACGGCCCGCCCCCACGCGCGCCGCTCCGACGCACGACAGGGGCGGGGCCCGGGTGCCGCCGGCGGGGGCAGGACGGCCCCGACCTCTCCACCTTCCGTGTCGAGGAGCGTCGGCGGCGGCGCGAGCGGGGGACGGAGGAGGAGAGGAGGAGGAGGCGGGAGGGAAGCGGAGGAGGAGGCCGAGCCCGACACGGTTAGTGTCCCCGAGGAGAGCGGCGGGCGGCGGCGGCGGCGGAGCGGCGGGCGCCTGCGGGCGGCGACGGTAGCGGGCGACCGACCCCGGGCGCCCGGCGCGGACGGGAGCAGAGGGGGAGAAGATTGCGCTCCGGGGCCGGAGCTAGCGGCGACGCGCGCGGGCGGCGCGGCGAGGCGCGGTGGGCACGCGGGGCCCCCTTCCGCACTTCTATGGCCGGACCCCCGCGTCTCGCGCCGGGGGGTCGGCTCCGAACCCTCCCGGGCCCACCGGGCTTCGTGCGCCCTCTCCCCCTCGGGAACGCCTCAGTCCCTCGACCACGAGCCCTACCGTACTTCCGGCACGGGCCGGGGATCTTCCGCGACGCCTCGCGCCCCGCGGCGGCGCCTGTGACCCGCCATGACGTTCCCCTTGAGGGCCGCGGCTCCAGCGCACGCCTCCGAGGGGGCGCCCCGCCCCTGGATCTCGAGGCTGGAGCCCCGTGAATCCTCCCCTCCTTGCCAAAGATCCTTCTCCCTCTTCTGGCGCATGGATCCTTTCCCAACTGAGAAAGGGGATGGTTGAGGCGGGCGGGCCGACAAAGACCCCTGTCTACAACGCGAGACCCGGCACCCCTGCGTGGCCTCCAGTCTCGGCGACTCCGAAGGCGTCGGACGACCGGAGACGAGGACGAGAGGATCCGGTGACCCACACGAGTTTCCAGGGTCTGGATTTCCTCTCTTTTCTTTCCTTCGCGTCGCTCCCTCTTCAAGGTAATTGGGTAGGCCTCGGCGCGCCAAGTAGGTAGCGGGGGTCGGTTCTCCAGATCCGCCGACGTCCCAGCGTCGCTGGGGTCGTCTCCCGGAACACGTCGTGCGGACGCACGGACCTCGGGTAGGACTTCTTGCTACACCGGTGCTCCGATTTCCGGCGCCCTTCGATAATCGGTGTCCGGACGGAACCAGGAGTGGGGAGGGGATCGAAACACCGGCCCGGGAAAGGAACGGAACCGGACTTACAGACCCGGGGCGGGGGGGAGCGTCGGTGAGAAAAATTAGTAATGGTCCTCAAACCCGGTGTCCCGTGATGGTTGTGCTAGACGAACAGGGGTCTACCGAAAACCTTCGAGTCACTTCGGACCTTTCCTGACCTGTGAGGACCATGAACTCCGTGAGTCGTAGAAGGTGAACCAGGTGACCCCCCGAATTGGTTAGTAAACTTTTTGGAGAGGAATTATTGACACCTTTTAAGACTTTCTCTACCCTTATAGTCTGGTGGACTGAACGGAGAACTCTTTGGACATACGTCCAGTCCTTCGTTGTCAATCTTGACCTGTACCTTGTTGTCTGACCAAGGTTTATCCTTTTCCTCATGCAGTTCCGACATATAACAGTGGGACGAACAAATTGAAGATACGTCTCATGTAGTACTCTTTGCGACCCGACCTTCTTAGTGTTCGACCTTAGTTCTAACGGCCCTCTTTATAGTTATTGGAGTCTATACGTCTACTGTGGTGGGAATACCGTCTTTCACTTCTTGATTTTTCGGAGAACTACTTTCACTTTCTCCTCTCACTTTTTCAACTGAATTTCGAGTTGTAAGTCTTTTGCTTCTAGTACCGTAGACCAGGGTAGTGATGTACCGTTTATCTGTCCCCTTTGTTACCTTTGTCACTGTCTGAATTAAAACCCCCAGAGGTTTTAGTGACGTCTACCACTGACTTCGGTACTTTAATTTTCTGTGAATGAGGAACCTTCCTTTTCAATACTGGTTGGATCTGTCGTATAAGTTTTCGTCTCTGTAATGAGACAGTTGTTTCCAGGTAGATCAGTTCCGATACCAAAAAGGTCACCAGTACATACCTACACTCTCAACCTGATATTTCTTTCGACTCACAGCTTCTTGACTACGAAAACTTGACACCACAACCTCTTCGGAGAACTCTCAGGGAACCTGACGTTCCTCTAGGTTGGTCAGATAAGACTTCCTCTAGTCGGGACCCACAAGTAACCTTCCTGACTACAACTTCGACTTTGAGGTTATGCAACCTGTGGACTACCCTTCTCGACCGAGTAACCTTTTCTGGGATTACGACCCTTTCTCACTCCCGCCCTCCTCTTCCCCTGATGTCTTCTACTCTACCAACCTACCATAGTGACTGAACTACCTGTACTCAAACTCATTTGAGGTCCTCAACCACTACCTGTCCCTCCGGACCGCACGACACCAAGTACCCCAGCGTTTCTCAGTATGTGCGGACTCGGTGGCTTGACTTGACTTGACTTATTGACACAAATTCTTTTTCTGGGTGAGAAGATCCGACGACCCATGGTTTCGTCCGAATTTAGACTTTGACTTAGTATTAATTGTAAATATATTAAAGATGAATGAGGGTTTCTTGAACTCACTCTTCCTTACCACATTACCACCCCCCACAACAGAACGTTATGGAAGATTTATGTTTGACTACGAAGGACGACACCCGGGTCTGTACTAGAGTCGATCCGAACCACAGGGAAAGCCTAAGACGGGAGGGGAACAGACCCACCAGAGGAGAGACTTAACCAAGAGTGGTGTCTCCGGAAAAAGGTAACGGGGACTGCGGACAGTAATAGTCGATAGGGTAAGGGGTTCTTTGATAGTGGAAGGAACTCTGGGAGGGAAAGAGCGGTGTAGGAGGGGAGTGAGTCTCGGTTCAAAAGGTACCCAGTGAGGAGCGTGTGGGAGTCGGACGAGGTAGTGAGACCGTAGTACTGTCGTGGAGTAGGGAAAAAGGGTTCTGCTGGGAACTACTCGAGCGGGCGAAGGGACGGAAGGTCTTACACTCGATGTTTCGATTCTGGGAAATGAACGAAGACTTGTCTCTGGAACAGTGATAACTTGATCGAAAATTTCACGTCAGATCAGGAGCTCAGAATAAATGTATGAAACGCTATTGTTCTCGATTACAGACAACACACGACTGAGACCGGTTCGTACCAACAAGATTCTCGAAGTGGGTGTAAATGTCAATTTCAGTGAGCCGGTAAGGGATTTGATCTATGATAATGGTCGAGACAAAATGTTTATTGTCCGGGTCTTTACAATTGATGTACATGGTTACAGTGTTCATAGGGCATTCACCGTCCTGGTCGTAAACTTTGGTTCCACAGACGAGAGTGTCGGGGCCAAACCTTGAGGAATATATAATAGAACAAATAGTGGGTCACCAGACAAATAGTGGGTCACCAGACAAAGAACCCCTCCCACCCTGAGTAACAACGATAAAATATTTACCTTTGAGTCTCTACATCTCCCTGGTCGGGTCACAGTGTGTTCTCCCTGTCCTGAACACAGGTTCACGTCGAGAGACAGACATGATGTAACGGAGACCATGTCAGGTCTTCCCCGAAGGGACCACCGAGTCACCATTTCTTAGACCATCGGTCACGTCCTCTACACCCAAGTTAGGGACCCAACCCTTCTAGGGGACCTCTTCCTTTACCGTTGGGTGAGATCATAAGAACGGACCCTTTAGGACACCTGGCCCTTTCGGAACGTCCGACGTCGGGTACCCCACCTGTGCTGACTCGCTGATATTGTTGTTACTCTTGTACGGTTTTCTCCCTACTGATAAAAAGTAAAAACTGGTAAATAAAATGTATTTTGAATTGACAGACATCTTTTTAGTTTGTGAAAACGACAGTCTCTTTCCTAAGACCTCATCCCAACATCTAAGGAAGATGTTAATTACCATTCGACGGTACTTTTATTAAGTTACGGATGTCAGAATTCTTATTAGTTTTCGTCGGACTTCCGTTAGTCCGTAATACTCCGACTTTCGAGTCGAAGAGACGTGTGGTAACGACTTAGCTTAGAGACTTTGGTTCAAAACCCACTTCACCATCAAAAACCGAAATAATGGAACGGTTCGTTTTCCCCGGTGTCATCCGATTGTGGGAGTTGGTGTACAGGGTCGAACCCCTTCCCTCACTCTTCAAAATATTATTGACGATTTTCTCCCACTCTAGACAAACACCTGTAAGAAGACTACCCAACCACCAGTCCATTTGTCCTCAGTCGTAGCAGTTGGGAGTCCGGATTGACCAGACCCCAGATGTCTGAACAACCGTCGTATGGTAGTAATTAGTAATTGAAGAGGGTGGACCTCCCCTAAAGTCATGGACGTCTTACTTTCACTTTCACAATCAACGAGTCAGTACAGGTTAAGAAACGGTGGGGTACCCGACGTCGGACGGTCTGAGGAGACAGGTATCCTAAGAGGTCCGTCCTTATGACCTCATCCATGGGTAAAGGAAGAGGCCCCGTAGAAGGGATAGGTCCCTAGTTTGGGTCCAGAGGATGTAACGTCCGTCTAATAAATGGTAGACTCGGTAGTCCCTTCGGGTCTTTTCAAGTTTCTACAACAAGACACATAGGGAACTACCCCTTTGTCCTAGAATGGGGTTCCGACGAGAACTGAAAGAGGGACCAGAACGTAGGGGAGGGAAGGGATTAATTGTTGACGAACTTAGAGAGGGAACCTTGAGTCTCTTAGAGAACCAACGACTTACTTTCGACAAAGGACATTAGTTTCTTTACCCCCTGTGTCTTTCAGAAACACGGACCCTCGGGGTGTCCGGGACGTGCCATAGTCAATCGGGGTGCTGTCAGTCTTTCTTCCTTCAAACAAGTTTGAGTACAAGTAACTTAGTCACTACGATATGTTGATAGAGTAGGAGACGGTGGGGGAAGAGGAGGACGGAAGATACAGAGGGTCGTAGTCCCATTAAGGTTACTCAGCCGAGAAGCGTAGCTCACCGGTATTATATCCTCGAAGTCGGATCAGGAAGGTCACTTATAAGTCCCATTGACAGAAGTGTAGACATCTCGTGCACAACTATCTCACGAGACTCCAGGACACAGAGTGAGTCGAGAGTGCCGCACCTCTCGTCTGGAAATAATTGGGGTAAAATGAGTACCTTTCTTTCGTCGTTCACTGAAACCCTTGAGTACCGATCGATCACCGTCCTTAATTTTCGACATGAAGGGTTTGATTTAACCCCCTCGTGGCTCCTCCTCCCTCTTACTCTAATTCTTTTTTAAATTCGAAGGATACTAGACCCCACTGGGGAGGTTGGTCGAAGACTTCACCTGTCAACTGGTAGCACAGTACTCGTTTTGTAATCAAATTTGTGGTAGGTGGTTGACCCGCTGGAACTGACACCGGAACCTCCTTACTACGTCGGTGGTAAAGATCCGACCTCGGAAAAAGTAAATAGACGGGGCGATCACCACCTGCTACGCAAATCTTGGCCAGTGGCACTTACCCCGAAAGGTCCAACGAGTCACTATTTCTTGGACGGACGGTTACGTCCTCTGTGTCCTCCGAACGTAAATTAGGGGCCCAATCCTTCTAGGGGACCTCCTCCTTTACCGTTGGGCGAGGTCATAAGGACGGACCCTTTAGGGTACCTGTCTCCTCGGACCACCCGATGTCAGGGACCCCAGAGTTTCTCAGTCTGGTGTCTTTCTGTCAACTGGTGTGTACGCACGTCATACTTACACTTACTGACATCTTGGGAACCCTGATAAAATCGGAGAGTTGAGGAAGGACCCTGATCCACTAAAAGGAAAAAAAAAAATTAAAAACCGGTACGAGGTACCGTACACCTTACAATCAAGGAGTCAGTCCATAACTTGGGTTCGGGGGACCTACACTTCGTGTCTCAGTATTAGTGACCTAGTGGTCCCTTTTCAGACTGAAAAGTCTCAATCTAT
This sequence comes from Capra ibex, assembly GCA_006410555.1. Classification (NCBI taxonomy): domain Eukaryota; kingdom Metazoa; phylum Chordata; class Mammalia; order Artiodactyla; family Bovidae; genus Capra; species Capra ibex. Next base: position 14,507,934 of record SJYO01014747.1, read on the forward strand.
TTTTAGAAGATCGACTCCGAGACTAAGGTACTCGGGAATGAAACGACAATCTTCATAAGGTTTGTAACTCTACGACGGTACATGAGACCTTTAGACTGGGTCCCCTTCGTATTTCTTCTAACTCACTGTACCCTTTTATTTAACTGAAAAATAAGGATTTTATAATTCTTCGACGTACATATACGAATCACTAAACTTGAACCTCTCGAAAAGACAGGACGAAATCTTTCGTGGTAGTTAAGTAAGGACATCCTCTCTTCACCCAATTGAAGTACCCGTACCTTTTTTTTTACTGTTATAGAAGGTGACAATGACCTGACACCGTTCTAAAGTGTCGTTCGTCGGAGTTACATTAAGTTGTGTTACTCTTTGACAACAAGTTCATTAAGTGTACTTGACAGAAAACGGTTGAAGTTAAAACAAGTGTCCGTTTATGTTTCAACTTTTTATTTACGTTTCTTACTAAAGACTAACAGTGACCTTACCTTTTATCTACGAATCTATGAGTGGGATACCTACCTAAAAAGAAAAGAAAAAGACTTTTATGTGGTTAGTACATAACACAGTTGGTTCCTATCTTAACCCCGACCCGGTTGAAGAAACCGGACTTTCATTATAAACCCGACTCGACTTCGAATAAAGAGGAAGAAGCCCCAAAAAGAGAGGGGTGGAGGTGAAAGGTTAATCGGAATAGGTATACGGAAAAATGGTATATCGGACACAAACGACGAAAGATATGGGTATCGAGACATAAAAATTAATACAGAATTAAACTTATATAGAATTTGAGTTGATTCTTCATTTTTCCTATTCGTAATTACACCTACGTTAAATTTTTTGTTTAGGTTCACCTCTTATCCATACTCTTTTATACCAAAAATCTTACTATATAAATACCTTTTACTCAAAACACTATTTCCTCTTCCTTATTTTCGTTTGTAGATGGTCATAATCACATAGATCCTTCGAGTGGTAAACGATGGAAGATGACTATAAAGACCCTGAAGGGACCACCGAGTCTACCATTTCTCAGGCGGACGTTACGTCCTCTGGACCCAAGGTAGAGATCCAACACTTCTAGGGGATCTCTTCCCTTACCGATGGGTGAGGTCATAAGAACGGACCTCTTAGGGTACCTGTCTCCTCGGACAGTCCGGGGTCAGGCACCCCAAAGTTTCTCACCCTGTGTTGACTCGTTGAAAGTGAAAGTAACTATAAAGATGTATCAGTTTCGTTACCAAAAAGGTTATCAGTACATGTGTACACTCTTAACCTGGTATTTCTTTCAGTTTGTGGGTTCTTAACTACGAAAACTTAACACCACGACCTCTTCTGAGAACTCTAAGGGAACACGACGTTCCTCTAGTTTGGTCAGGTAGGATTTCCTTTAGTTAGGACTCATAAGTAACCTTCCTAACTACGACTTCGACTTCGAGGTTATAAAACCAGTGACCTACACTTCTCGGTTGAGGGACCTTTTCTGGGGTTACAACCCTTCTAACTCTCGTCTTTTTCTCCTGTCGTCTCTTACTCTACTATCGTAGAGTCTGAGGTACCTGTACTTAAACTCGTTTGAGACCCTCTATGACTTCCTGTTCCCTCGGAACACACGACGTCAGGTACCCGAGTGTCTCTCAGCTTATGCTGAACCATTGACCTATGTTGTTGTTTAACTATAAAGACATTTATTTTAAATACGTTTATTTGGTAATCGAAGAATTCCCACCTCTCTCATAGAATGAAACCTTTATTTCCTTTAAAAGAACGAGTCCCAGATTGTCTGGAGGACGGTTCTTGGAACTATAAAAACTGATCTTGTCCTTTTATTGGGTCTTCCCCAGGTCCAAAGATCTGTTGAAGGAAGGTCCATGAGAGGGGTCCCTGGGTGAAGAGGTCGGGTGGTCCCGTGTAGGAAGAACGTTGTCCTTCACGGGGGGGAGTCGGGGAAAGTGACTGTGGTGCGAAAATGAAAAGAAAGAGTCTTTTCCTTATAGAGTCGAGACGAGGAGTAGAGACTTGTTACGTACGGTTAGAAACATCGTAATAAGATTCCTACCCATGACTATCGTTGACATCCGTTTACTTTAGTCGGTCGTGACTCTTACAGACGTTCCGTAGTGTCGTAGAGGTCGGTTCCTTCGACCTCTGAGTCTCCAATTATAGTACCGTTCTCAGAGTGTCCAAGATTCAAACCGTCTTTCACCGGTATCGACGGGCGGAAGGATTCCCCGCCACCCGAGATTCGGACACATGAGAACCGTCCGTGTCGCGTTACGTTACGTAATTGAGAGCCTGACTAGATTCACTATTTCCCAAGGTTCCTCTCCTATCTGATTCTGGTACTTTCCCTTAGGTGTTCCAAGTCCACGGGGACTCGGGATTTACCTCTCACACTTTAATCTATGTCTACTCTTATATATCTCTTTAATATTTGTCTACGCTCCTCCTCGTGGGGTGGAATCCAATCCCAGGAGGGGTGTCGGGTGGAAGGAATGATTTCGGACAGATCGAGGACGTCCCGTAAGAGGAGGTGACACCTCACTGTCCTTTCCCCCGGAGTCCACCCTATGTGACTTGTTCTTCCGTCAGAGACGGACAGTGACCGACTAACCAACGGGAGGAGAAGTTTAAATATACAACTACAGGATTCAGGGAGTAATGTGTTTTGCACTGGGATAAACTTCCGTCCCGGTAATCTGTCCATTAATTCCGTGTCACTTCAGTATATCCGCCCAGGTTTAGGTTGTCCTGATCACAGAAATATTCTTTTCCTCGATTCCTGTGTCTTTCGTATCTCGGTGTCCTAGACGGTCAGTTCTCTCTCCGGAGTCTCCTTTCCTTCGGACGTCTGTGGAACTAGAGTCTGAAGGTCGGAGGTCTGGACCTTCCTTTATTTAAAGACAACAATACGTGGGGGGGTGGGGTGGGTCAGACACTATAAAACAATACCGACGGGATCGTTCGATTTTTTTATGGAATTGGGAGAGGGGTAGGGACCCGAGAGTGGGACATTAGACCGGTCTTAATTGATTAATACCAAGGAACCCGAGTGGTACGAAAGAGGAGGAAGAAAACGTGGACGAGAAAGGAACGGGAATGGCGGGGAAAGAAGTAGAGTGTGGATGATCATGGAATTCTACGGGGTTTTCACGTTGGAGGAGGTCCTTCGGGAATTCTAATGGGAGAGGGATGATGGGACGGTTGAGGGGGTAACGGAGTGATGACGGATGTAGGATACGGTCGGAGACGAGATCGTAAATAGGGTGACGACTCCTGTGAGTGGCGGGAGGAGGGACAGGTCTGAGACTAGTCACAGAAAGTAGAGGTATCAAGACGGGGGTCTTCTCGGTCCTGGGTACACCAGTCATTCATCATGACCCTTCTCTTGTTTGCTCACTTTTGTCTTCTTTTTCAGTGGGACGGGTCGATCTACCAAGTCTAAGATTTCCTTAAACCTTTCCTTCGACTGTCTATTCTAAACCTAAGTATATTTGGACTTTAGCACCCTAACTTTAGACTAAACCTTCTAGTCTTAACTTTAACGTCTTTTGGGTTTGTTTATTATGTCTTAGTTCGAGATCCAAAGATAGTTACATCTCTTTTCTTTGTCTTTTTTGTTCTACTCTCTTTTCTACCCATTAAGTCAACTAGTTTCATTTATTTCTGAATTATATACCTATTCTTCCTGGGAGAACTCCTTCTATATTGATTTTACTAAAACGACGTTGTGACTTCTTTTTATTACTACCTTCTTTTGAAAAGTTCGACTCTTTTATTCAACTTACATGTTAAATTTTATCGTATGGTAAAGGTCCGTTTTAATTACTTGTTTCTACGTGTTAAACTATATTAGATCGTTTAAAGAAACTTATACTTCCCAAAAAAAAAATTTTAGAAGTTGATAGATCTGTTTTGTAATTTGAGTGAGTAGTGGTTTACTTTTGTCCGACTAGACTCTTACGTAGTGTCCTGACTACGGTCTACTATTACCTCGTTTCTATGATTCTCTTTTGCCAATATTGAGTTCGATTCTACAATTAGAAGTTTCTTTTGTTTTTTATGTAAGAGTCAATAAGATTAATCCTCAAGTTTTTTCTATGGGGTATGGGATAAAAACTTTTTAAATGTTTCTATCCAAGTTTACCTTGTTTATAATGAATTCCTGTTTTGTTTTAGTTCTTATAGTTTTCACCTAAGTTTTTGTAAAATTATCAGGTTCGGTTTACATATCTTAATTCAAAAAAAAATTTACGACATATATCTTATAACCATGTCTACCTTTCAAAAACAACATCAATGAAGAATTTTATTGATTTTTATTTTGATTATTATTTATCCAAATATTAGGGTTTACTATAACCGTTACTTACACCCTTTCTTCCAATACACCTCTTAATCTTCCCATGATTTAAGGAGTAGAATATGTCCTTACTTACTTCAATAATATAATAAGTACTTAAACTATTAATCTCTTGGATATGTAATTTGACACTAAAACTTTTTGGTTTCATCTTCTTAAGTTTTCTTATATGTAAATATTTTTATCCCTTTTATTTTTGGTTCTTTTTAACATTAAACCCTTCTTTTACCTTATTGTGTCACCAAGTTTAGTACCCGAACTCCGTCCTTTTGGACCAAAGACTTTTACCAAGAGGTTAAATGATTACAACCAGGACTTTTAAATGAGTGGATGAGTCTCGGAGAAAAAAAGATAGAAATTTTAACCTTATTTTATGTATAAAGTGTCCCATCAACAGCCCAATTATCCTTTAGAAACAGATTTCTTTAAATAGTTCTTTAAGGAATGGTTTGATCCTTATTTTGATGGTATACTGAGTCGTTAGGGTGATGACCCGTATATGGGACTTTCAGTGTCAAGATTTCTGTGTCCTTGGGGCAAGTGACGTCGTGACAAATGTTATCGGTCCTCTACCTTCGTTGGAGCTACAGGTAGTCGTCTGTTTACCTGTTCCTTCTGCACCATGTGTGTGTGTGTGTTGCCTCATAATGAGTCAGTATTTTCCTTACGTAAACTCAGTCAACATCACTCCCCCTACTTGGATCTCGGACAATATGTCTCACTTTTATTCAGACTTTCTCTTTTTATAGTACACAATTGTGCATATATACCTTAGATCTTTTTATCAGGCCTACATGGATAAATGTGTCTTCTTTGCCTCTACGTCTGGATTGTCAGACCACCTGTGTCGCCCCCTCCCTCTCCCAACCTGTTCCGTCCTCTCATCGAGACTGCGTATATGTGAGAGTCCGCATTATCTGTGAGAGTCACATTTCGTCTATCGGCCTTCAACGCCAAATTGTATGCCTCAGGTCGGACTACGAGACACTCCTGGATCGCTCCACCTTATCCCCGTCCTCCCTCCGAGTCCTCCCTCCCCTCTATTTATTAAATACTGACTAAGAGGCCTCTTCCGTTACCGTTGGGTGAGGGTCATGAGAACGGACCTTTTAGGGCACCTGCTTCCTCGGACCATCCGACGTCAGGTACCCCAGCGATTCTCAGCCCGTGCTGACTCACTGAAGTGAAAGTGAAAAGTGAAAGAATGTAACCTCTTCCTTTACCGTTGGGTGAGGTCACAAGAACGGACCTCTTAGGGTCCCTGTCCCCTCGGACCACCCGAAGGTATATACCCCAACGTGTCTCAGCCTGTGCTGACTTCGCTGAATCGTCGTCATCGTAGTCGTAATGACTAAGAGCTACATGTCGTCTCTAAGGGGTGTTACAATATTTCGTTAAGAGGAGGTTATTATTTTTCTCTTGTTACAACCGTAAACTATGTTCCATCTATAAAAATTGTTCAATTATTTCTTAAAACAAGGTAAACTGTTCAAAAATTAATCGTCATCTATAACTTAAAATAGTTTACGGAAAAACGAGAGTCACAAGGAGTTTTACAATTATCCAATATATATCTTTTATCCATTGATTACTCCTGGATAAATATCGTATCCCTTGAGATGAGTCATGAGAAATTACCAGACATACCCTTCTCTTAGATTTTTTGTCACCTATATATATATAAGTATCGACTAAGTGAAATGACATGCGGACTTTGTTTATGTTGTAACATAATATTTAGTTGACATGAGGTTATGTTTTACAAAAATTTTTTCCTTTTTTAATTAGGTTATGAATCGGATTCGTACTCAACGAAGGTGGACCCGGTCGTCTCTGACCTAGTGGGACTCAACCCTACCACGGTTCTACGACTCGTCCAAAGACCCGGGTGTGAGGACCCTCGACGGACCTTCAACCCAAGGGTGATATCCGTACACTCCACGTCACTCGTGACACCCCAACCGTACCCCGTGTCGGACCGTTGACTAAGACCTGACCCACGGTATGTAGTTGTCGTTCAAATTCTTCTTTTAGATTAATATGACTGGGGGTCGAGTCCGGAGAGACCATAGACTACCACGACGGAGGAAGGTAGACGGAGACGTTATCAGGTACGAGAACCCTACCTGGAACTCCAATTTTTTTTATTAACTCAACAACAAGTAGTCATAATTGTACCAAAAGCAAAAGTAAATGTCATTTCCTGACTCTTACGAACTCAGAGGGGTCACAAGGGGGAGTCGTTTTGAGAGGATCGGGACAAAAGACTAGGGTGAAGAGTGAACTCAGAACTAGAAAATTGGAAGAAACTAAACCGAGAACAAGATCCAAACGTTAGTTAACGTGTCTGCACTGTAGATCTTACCAGGAAACGTTTTACTTGAGCGGGTACTGGTGCACACTCAAACAGAAACAAAAGTCCAGACATCGACAAAGAGTACAGTGGCAAATCTAAGTCAAGGGACTTTGGGATGGACTCGTTTTGGGGGTCTATAGGGTTCACCAATAGGTCCTACTCAATTGCCTCTACATATTGTTGTTTAAATTTACTAAATTGGAGAAAATAATTTTATAACCCCCGAAGGGACCACTGAGTCACCATTTCTTAGACGAACGTTACGTCCTCTGGACTCAAACTAGGGACCTAACCTTTCTAGGGGACCTCCTCCCCTACTGTTGAGTGAGGTCATAAGATCGGACCTCTTAGGGTTCCTGTCTCTTCGGACAACCCGATGTCAGGTATCCCAACAGGTCTCAGCCTGTGTTTACTTCACTTCTGTAGTTCTGACCCAATTCTTTTTAGGCTGACACTGAATTATTATTTTTTGTATAGGTTTTATCTTCCTTTGTTTATCCAATTTAAACAAATGTACTTATTTCTAAATGATCACTTTATCTTTGTTTCATTTTTATCTCCATCATAATATTTTAAATATACTCTTACCTATGTTCCGGTTTATTATGGTTTTCTCAGTTTCTCATGTATTTTTACACGTAGGAAGTCACTTCTATAGTTTCTTATATATCAAATACGTTGTCTATATATTTCATTTCTACGTATTCTCTTTTACCTGTCTTGTGTCAACAAAGTACACTCGGGAAATGTCTTACTGATCGGAAACTTTTTTGTTCATCTGTTTCATAAATGTAAAGTTTCCTAAACATGATATTTATTAATTTTATACAACTTCTGTTTTGGTTCCTTTTGTCTTATTTTTTAAAAGATTTCTATTCGTATCTCTTAACTTGTTTAAAAATTTTTGTCTTTATCATTTCAACTTTGTGTTTAAGTTCTTGACGAAAAAGAAAATTGTGTTGAACTCTTGTGTACTTTTCATTTGTCTTTTTTGTTTTATATTTTCATCTTTGTTTTTTTTTTATTTTCGTCCTTCTAAAATTATTCACACTTTTATAATAAAATTTTATGATACGATTAGTTAAACTATTGTACTTAATTTACTAATAAAACACCGTTTAAAATGGGTCGAGATTCCGGAGACTTCTATAGAGTGACAGACGTTTAAAGTGATCACTATTGAAAGTCTGAAAATGTTTCTGTCTATTAAAGTATAATATATTAAAAAGGTTTATATTTTTGTTTTCGATTCTTATATTTCTAAGTAAAATACTTCAGTCACATCGTGATTATATTTTGTCTGTTTTTACCGTGTTTTCTTGTTATTTATGATAGTGCTAAAACATTACTGTTATAAATCCAATTATGAGTTACTGTACTACTTTTGGTTTTTTATTCGTTACAATAGAAAGGATTACTGTATCACTAAGATTTCAAGTAAGTATCCTTATTGTTCATTTTTTAATTCTTATATAATTTTCTCCTTTTGACCCGTGAATCCAATTCCTCCGAACAGATTGATCCTTAATTTTACATACCGTTCGTTGTAGTTTGTTTCGTCATACCGTCATCAAGCTCTTAACTGTCCGACTATTTTATCTCGTTAGTCGGAATTTTATCTGAGCTCATATATAAGGTCGAATCATTTCTTTCGTGTTGTTTTTTACCCTCTCCAATAAGTAGTTTATCAACTCTTTTTAACTGATTGAGTTTATTATCGGAGTGGTATGTCACCGGGGTTTGTGTTGACTTTGTCTACCTAATTTCTTGATATGTATTTGTTTCTATATTCATTTGTTAATAGTCTAAAAACCTCTCCCTTTTCGTAAGATTCATATTCTCGTTACCTTCATTCATGTTTTCTTTTCGATGTATCTAAAACGGTAATGTGTTAATCTTGAGGAGATACAGTTCCTTGTAGTAAGTGTTATTATTTTAGTGTTGAACCCTTTTCATTAAATCGTTGTCCCGTCTCCTATTATAGTAATTTTGTTTTCTTTATTTCTTTTCCTTGTTTTTCTTGTATATTTTGTTTTATAGTAATGTTGTTTTCCTATTATAGTAATTTTGTTTTCTAGTGTCTTTAAAATTTCTTTATGTTTTAGATTATTTATACATGTTTATAAGTGTGAGTATTGATTAGTTTACGATTAATTTTGTTATAGACTTAAAATGAGTGGGTGATTTGACCGTTTTGTAAAAAAAAAAAATTTCAAAAGACACGACCATTTTCAAACTGTCTTTAAAGGTATTATTTATCGACCGTCTCCATTCTTAAACATAATCATGTTTTGAGAAACCACTATAGATGGATCCATGAGTTCGAAGGGTCCACCGAGTCACCATTTCTTAGGTGGACGGTTTGGTCCTCTACGTCCAAACTAGAACCCCAACCCTTCTAGGGGACCTCTTCCTTTATCGTAGGGTAAAGTCATAAGAACGGACCCTTTAGGGTACCTGTCTCCGCGGACCGTCCAATGTCAGGTATCCTAGCGTTTCTCGACCTGTGCTAAATCACTGATTTGTTGTTCTTGGATCCGCGAGTTTAACCAGGGAAGGCGACCGAGTCATTCGGGGAAGGTTACTTGCATCGAATTCTTTTCTCTTTGTGTCTGTATCTTTATGTTACGAAATGCAAAATTATACATGACTTATTATTCTCTACGTCCAAACTAGGGACCCACCCTTTCTAGGGGGACCTCATCCTTCACTGTGGGGTGAGGTCATAAGAACGGACCCTTTAGAGTACCCGTTTCCTCGGACCACCCGATGTCGGGTACCCCGGAGTTTCTCAGCCTGTACTGACTTGTTGACTTGTGTATGAATGTGACTTATTAATAAATGTCATGACTTTTTAACATACACAAACAATTGTCCACTGACCGGTCGGTGAATTTTCAATAGGAAGTATTTTGTGACATTCATCCTCCCCTCAAATCCCCTCTTACCTATGTACATATACATACCGATTCAGAGAAGACAGGTGAACTTTGATAGTGTTTTAACAATTAGTCGATATACGATTATATTTGATTGAAAATTTCAATTTTTTTTTAATATTCTTCCGTCTTTATGACGTATGTCTCGTGATATTGGTACCTTGGACAGGGTCATACATAAATCCCTATGACCTTCTCAATAGTCACAAGTTCCCGATCGGATCGTAACTCGGAACGAGTATTTACCGTCTAAAATGTAAGTATATATAAGACTCAATGGTAAAACTTTGTATTTGTACGTAATCCCAACATTAAATTTTCTTTTAATTGGATATAAAAATCTTTTCATATATAATATAAAGAGTTAGGTTTAATGGAACAAATAACCCATTGGAGGTCGTTTGACTGCAAAGAATACGTGAGACAAGATCTAGTTTCCGTATGTTACTTTGGGTCCGACGACGATTTTGGTCCGAGGTAGGACGGTTTCAAGAAAACTTATTCTCTAGTATATATTCATGAAAATAACAAGAGACGACAGATCGAGAATAGAGTGATTCGTTCGTAAGAGAGTAAGGGAAAAGGTCTCGGGGGAAGGTTTCACATTTCCACTTTCCCATATATATAAACCGGGTCGAGTGTTCCACCACACCGGGGATGAGGGGTGGGTTGGGTTCCTACAACGGTCCTGTGTGCGAACACCTCGAGACGTAGGAAACTTGTCTCTCTAGTCTTTTCAGACCTAAGTGGTCAGTTCCTCCTAGGAGGAGCAATTTTTACATTCTTTTGGACCTAAAGAGTTTCCTTCATATCATTGGTCTAACTCTGTCTCTTTTCTCACGAAGACAGGAAAGTTACGACAGTAACTCCTCTGATAGGTCTCTGGTGTCCAAAGATGGACATCATTTTACACAACCTGCAGTTACCGGTCTTTAACGTCCCTGTATGTCTTCACCACTCCTTGATACCTGTTTCTCTTTTCACAGGAAGTTGTCTCTTCTCCGAAGTGCTACTCACTTCAGTTCGGGAAGAAGTTTATCGTCTTTTAAGTGTCCGGTGGTAGGTCCCCGTTCTTTGTGAATCCAAATAGAGGGTCACCGTCTCCGTAGTAGACCCTACTCCAACCTTTAGTCACTCGATTCCCGGTGCTCCATGTCTTTGATTTACGAGTCTCAGGACCTGACAGTCGTACTACGTTTCTGTTCGTGTTTTCGGTTATGACACCGACCTCGATACTTTCTGTGTCCCAAGTTCGCTTCCAGTGACCGACGTCGTTATATAATCCTTCAGAATCTCCGATAGCTATTTAGGAGTACTATACTTAGTTCAAGTCACCGAATTAATACAATTACTATAATCTTTTTTTTTTCCGTTACACTTGAGCCCCACAATTTGTCGTCATAAAAAGGAAGATCTTCCCAGAGTTGTTGTCGCAGTCAACCAAGTGACGAATAAAAGTGTACTTTCAAGATTTACGGGTCTAAACCTAAAGACTATGAAGTCACCTACTTTGATCGTGAGGACCACACACATGTGTGTGTGTGTGTGTGTGTCTCATCTTACCTGGACTTTATGGTGCACAATGGTCTTTCGTCTCTACCTTCCCTACCACGATTCTTCTGTTTTCTCGAACGAATCTCCAGAGGGTGACCGGTTTGACTTTGAACTCGCAGTTTTTCCCAAATTATTAACACTAATGAACTTTATACTACTTAGACTCGTTCCGATATTAAAGTATTACTATAATTCTTCTTTAATTATATTTCATGTGATTTCCTTCAATCCTACTTACATCTTCAAACCGATATTTCCCTAGCTAAAAATTTAATTAAAATTACTTTTCTCTACTTATATTTAGTCATAAAATAAAGAAGATAATTGAGATAAACGGAAATTTTGTCTCTATACCCCGTCAGGATTCTACCGCCTCCTTATCCTGTCTCTCTGGTGAAAGAGGGGGTGTTTAAGTAGTTTTCTTGTACAGTTGCGACTCATTTAAGGTGTTTTGTTGAAGACTTACGACCGTCTCCTGTAGTCCGTGGGGTCTTTTCGTCGAGTAACAGAAACTTTTCTCTATCCTTTTTTATATTTTCTGTTTTTTTCTCTGTTTTCTCCATCCCTCCCTCGAGGTTGGGCCCTTCCCTCAGAATTTTTCTCTCTTCAAAGGTTTGTGGTCCTTTGTGAATGACGGCTCAGACACCGCTCGGAACCTTCGTGTCTCCCGTTGTACTGTCCCTCTTTTTTATTTATTTATTAATATGGGGTGTCTAATCCTCGGGTTGTCATTGAGGGGGTCGCCTCTTCGTCGCGTCTGTGGACGTAGGCGGTGATCGTTCGCCCCCGACCCGTCCCTCCGCGCCCGACGTAACGAAATATTCCTAGCCGGGCTTACGGGACTCACATTGGTCTCGCTCGATCGAACCCGATCGTTTGGTCTGACACCCTGTCGATGGTGCACTTTTCGAGATTGTATTCTGTGGCGGTCCCGATACGTGCCTTGTTTCCTACCTTGTCTTAATCACCCGACGTCTGATAGGGGGAGACCACTGTCCGTCGGTCTCGGTCTTCCCGGCCTTCCCCCGTCAGCGTCGGGGTCTCTCTGTAATCGATGGTTTGACGTTTGTCCGAAGAAATGATTCTGAAGAACCTCTAGACCTGTCAGTAGTAAGCAGACTCTTCCACTCGGTCAACATGTGGGTCTTTTGACTCGTCGTCCCTACCCTCTCCGCTATTCAACGTCGCTGGCACGAGTGGTTTGTGGACTCGAAGAGCCTGGACCCTTTTCGTGTTTTACGTCCGGGTTGGCTGAGACGCGGAGACTCCTGATGGACTCTCGGCTCGGACTCGCCGAATCTGGACCCTCCGCGTACGTCGGGTCCCGGCCGGAGTCTTCCAAGGGCCGCCTCGTTGGATCGCGGACTCGCCACACGCGGCACTCGCCCCCGTCCGAGTCGCACCGACTCTGTGACGCTCGTGTGCGGTCACAATAAACAAACGTCGCTGGGAGGGAGGGGTGTCGCGTTGACTTGTTCGCTCGGATTTTTTTCACAGGTGGTGGTGGGGGTAACACAGTCCCGCCTTTTGTCTATGACTTCTCTGGTCGTTTGTTTTCTTCGATTTAGTCTCCCTTGACGGAACCTTCACTGTCCACGTTATCTAATTTTGGGACAGCAATCATGACTGATGTATCTTTCCCCGGATATCTAGAACTCTTTTTATTCGGTCTGGTTCCTTGATAGGTTTTTACTTGACTGGGGTGTGACAGGTGTTGTGGTCTCTTTCAGGATCTATATAGAAATGATAAAAATACTAGTAAGAAAAAAGAAGAAGAAAAGAAAAAAAACTTGAATTTTTGTTTTAAATTCAGGAGATAATGAGGAAATTAAAAGTAAAAATATTGGATAATGAATTTTTTTCTGGGATAAAATTTTCGTTTGGTATATATATATATAAAATTATTAAGAGTACTGAAACAAAAGAAAAAAGAGACGAAGAAAAGAAATTATAACATAAAAACTTTTAGGTTGAAGATAAGATCTAAAAATTAGAAACGAAAAACCATAAACAATAGTTAAAACTTGGAAGTTTTTGGGTTAGAAGTCATGGGTAAAAATGAACTCTCTCTCTAATGACCGAACAGACGAGAGAGGAGGAAACCTGAGAGAAAAAAGAGGTGGTCCAGCGGAGACAGAGGAGGGAGGGCGAAGGCAGGAGATGGGTTGAGACACTTAGAGACACACAAGATCTGCCACCTCTTGTGAATCCCTTGACTAATGACCGACCTAGACAGAGGGAGGATAAGTAAAGGGAGAAAATAGGAGGACCGGTGGACAGAGGAAGGAGGGAGAAGAGAAGGGACATATTGAGACACTTGTAGAGACTCGTCAGGTCTGACACCTCGCGTGTATTCCTTCGTTAATGACCGATCGAACGAGAGAGGAGTAAACTAAGGTGGAGTAGAGTAAGCCCAGTGGAGATTGAGGGAGAAGGGAGAAGAAAAGAGGTACATTGAGACACTTGAAGAGACCCACAGGGAGTTACACCTCTTTGAAAAGTAGAAATTTGATTTACAAAATAGTTACCACGTCGTATCTTCCTCTTCAGAACTCTGATGACATTTTTATTCTGACTTTTGGTCTTCGACCTCCGAATTCAGGTTTAGGACTCTTGTAGTCTCTTGAGGACTGAGGTCCCTTGTAATTAGCTATCCTCGAGTAGTTTACGGAGATATTGAGGTGATTTTGGTTCGTGGTGGGTTTCCGGTTGTTCAAGGTCTCTTTCTGTATGGTACGTTTAAGAGGTCGTTGTGTCCTTGTGTCGGGACTCGAAGTTATATGTCCGACGGGTTTCAATGAGATTTTGGTAACTGTAAAGTATTGAGTAATGACCTGTGAAGTAACGTGAGATCTCTCTTCTTTAGGTCGAGGTGGGTGGTTTGTGACTGTGTTCGAAGGGATTGGTTCTTTGGAACTGTTCGGTGGACATGTTTGGGTGGGTATCGCTCCTTTGAGGTATTATTTCTCTTGAGGTGTTTGACGGTCTTATGTCTTTCCGGTGGGGTTTGTGTCGTTATATTTGTTCTACTTCTCTGTCTCCTTATGGGTCGTCCATTTCCTTGTCCTATTTACGGGTGGTTTGGTTTGGTTTCTCCTTCTCTATCCCTTAGATGTACTATTTCTTAAGGTTTATTACTATCACTTTTACTAGGTTTTAGAACTTTAGTTTTACCTTAGTGTCTATTTATCGGATCTCTGTTCCTGATTCTTCTACGTTCTTTCCAAATTGTTCCTGGATCTTCTTTATTTTCTCAGTTATATATTGCTTATTACGTTATTTACTCTAGTCTTTGTGAGACCTCCGTTGTTTATCATCTTATTGCCTCCGTCTTCTATCCTTCTCACTTCATCTTCTATCTTATGATCTTTATTTACTTAGTCTCTCCTTTTTTCTTTTTGCTTAATTTTCTTTACTCCTGTTAGAGTCCCTGGAGTCCTGTTATACTTTGCGAGGTTGTGAGCTTGATATCCTCAGGGTCTTCTTCTTCTGTTTTTCTTTCTGGTACTCTTTTAGGAACTCCTCTATTATCAACTTTTCAAGGGATTTTACCCCTACCTTTATTAGTGGGTTCAGGTTCTTTGGGTCTCTCAGGGTTTGTCCTATTTGGGTTCCGTTTTGTGGGGTTCTGTGTATAATTAGTTTAATTGTTTCTAGTTTGTGTTTCTTGTTTATAATTTTCGTCGTTCCCTTTTTGTTGTTTACTGTGTGTTCCCCTAAGGGTATTCCTATTGTCGAATAGAAAGTTATCTTTGAGAAGTCCGGTCCTCCCTTACCGTCCTGTGTGAATTTCACTACTTTCTGTTATTGGATGTCGGGTCTAATGACATAGGTCGTTCCTAGAGTAAGTATATACTTCCTCTTTAGTTTTCGAAATGTCTGTTCGTTTTCGACTCTCTTAAGTCGTGGTGGTTTGGTCGAGAGGTTGTTTACGATTTCCTATAAGAGATCTGTCCTTTGTGTTTTTCCCACATATTTGGTCTTGTGTTGTGTTATTTCATTTACCGTTGTCCTTTTATGAATAGTTATTAATGGAATTTGTATTTACCCAACTTACGGGGTTGGTTTTCTGTTTCTGACCGGCTTACCTATGTTTTTGTTCTGGGGATATATACAACAGATGTTCTCTGGGTGGAGTTTTGTTCCCAGTGTATGTCTGACTTTGACTCCCCGACCTTTTTCTATAAGGTACGTTTATCTCTGATTTTCTGTCGTCCTCATCATTATGAATATAGGCTATTTTAGCTGAAATTTTGTTTCCGACACTTTTCTCCGTTTCTTCCTGTGATGTATTACTAGTTTCCTAGTTAGGTTCTTCTTCTATATTGTTAATATTTATATATACGTGGGTTATATCCTCGTGGTGTTATACATTCTGTTTACGATTGTTCATACTTTCCCCTTTAGTTGTTATTGTGTTATTATCACCCTCTGAAATTATGGGGTGAGTGTGGATACCTATATAGTTGATTTGTCTTTTAATTGTTTCTTTGTGTTTGAAATTTACTATGTTATCTGGTCAATCTGGATTAACTATAGATATCCTGTAAAGTGGGGTTTTGTTACTTAAAGTGGAAAAAGAGTTCACGAGTGTCTTGGAAGAGGTCCTATCTAGTGTAGGACCCGGTATTTAGATCGGAACCATTTAAGTTTTTTTAACTTTAGTAAGGTTCGTAGAAAAGACTGGTATTATATCATTCTAATCTAGAGTTAATGTCCTCTTTTTGATAATTTTTAAGGTTGTATACCTCCGACTTGTTGTGCGAAGACTTATTGGTTGTTTAGTGTCTTCTTTAATTTTTTTCTTTACTTTTATACGTATCTTTACTTACTTTTACTTTTGTGTTGTTGGATTTTGGACACCCTGTAACATTTTAGTCACGATTCCCCTTTCAAGTATCGTTATGTCCGTATGGAGTTCTTTGTTCTTTTTTCAGTTTATTTATTGGATTGAGATGTGGATTTCGTTGATCTTTTCCTTCTTTACCTCTTGGGGTCCCAATCATCTTCCTTTCTTTAGAATTTTTAATCCCGTCTTTATTTACGTTTTCTTTGTTTTCTCTGGTATCGTTTTTAGTTGTTTCGGTTTTCGTAAAGAAACTTTCCTATTTATTTTAACTGTTTGGTAATTGGTCTGAGTAGTTCTTTGTTTCCCTCTTTTTAGTTTAGTTATTTTAATCTTTAATTTTACCTCTCTAGTGTTGTCTGTTGTGTCTTTATGTTTCCTAGTATTCTCTGATGATAGTCCTCAATATACGGTTATTTTACCTGTTGTACCTTCTTTACCTGTTTGAGAATCTTTTCATGTTGAAAGGTTTTGACTTGGTCCTTTTTTGTCTTTTAGAATTGTCTGAGTAGTGTTCGTGTCTTTAACTTTGACATTAGTCTTTAGAAGGTCGTTTGTTTTCGGGTCCAGGTCTACCGAAGTGTCCACTTAAGATGGTTTTTAAAAAAAAAAAAATCCCAACAGTAAATATTGATCGGAAGAAAAAATAAAAAATAAAATAAAAAAAATTAAAAATAAAAATGAAATGTTATGACATAACCAAAACGGTATGTAACTGTACTTAGGTGGTGCCCACATGTACGTTAGGGTTTGTACTTGGGGGAGGGTGAAGGGAGGGGTGTTGTAGGGAGACCCAGTAGGGGCACGTGGTCGGGGTTCATACGACATAGGACGTAGCCTGTATCTGACCGCTAAGCTAAGAATGTATTATCATATGTACAAAGTTACGGTAAGAGGGTTTAGTAGAGTGGGAGAGGGAGAGGGTGTCTCAGGTCTTCGGGCGATATGTGTAGACACAGAAAAAACGACAGAACGTATGTCCCAGTAGTAACGGTAGAAAGATTTAAGGTATATATACCCAATCATATGACATAACCACAAAAAGAAAGACCGAATGAAGTGAGACATATTAGCCGAGGTCAAAGTAGGTAGAGTAGTCTTGACTAAGTTTACATAAGAAAAATTGCCGACTCATTATGAGGTAACACATATACATGGTGTCGAAAGATTAGGTAAGTAGACGACTACCTGTAGATCCAACAAAGGTACAGGACCGATAATATTTAAATCTCTTCTCGATTGTGGATAAGATAAGTTTGAGAAGGTCTTTTAACGTCTCCTTCCATTTGAAGGCTTGAGTAAGATATTCCGGTGGTAGTGGGATTATGGTTTTGGACTGTTTCTACGGTGTTTTTTCTTTTGATGTCCGGTTATAGTGACTACTTGTATTTACGTTTTTAGGAATTGTTTTAAGATCATTAGTCTTAGGTTGTTGTGTAATTTTTCTAGTACGTGGTACTGGTTCACCCGAAATAGGGTCCCTACGTTCCTAAGAAGTTATAGGTGTTTAGTTAGTTACATTAAGTGGTGTAATTGTTTAACTTCTTATTTTCGGTATACTAATAGAGTTATCTACGTCTCTTTCGGAAACTGTTTTAAGTTGTAGGTAAATACTATTTTTGAGAGGTCCTTCGTCCTTATCTTCCTTGTATGGAGTTGTATTATTTTCGATATATACTGTTTGGGTGTCGTTTGTAATAGGAGTTACCACTTTTTAACTTTCGTAAAGGGGATTTCAGTCCTTGTTCTGTTCCCACGGGTGAAAGTGGCGATGATAAGTTGTATCAAGACCTTCAAAACCGGTGTCGTTAGTCTCGTCTTTTTCTTTATTTTCCTTAGGTTTAACCCTTTCTCCTTTATTTTGTGAGTGACAAACGTCTACTGTACTAGGAGATGTATCTTTTGGGATTTCTGAGGTGGTCTTTTAATGATCTCGATTAGTTACTTATATCATTTCTACGTCCTATATTTTAGTTGTGTGTCTTTAGGGAACGTAAGGATATGTGATTATTACTCTTTCATCTTTTTATTTCATTCCTTTGTTAGGGTAAGTGGTAACGTTGTTTTTCTTATTTTATGCATCCTTATATATATGGATTTCTTTGATTTCTGGATATATATCTTTTGATATTTTGTGACTACTTTCTTTAGTTTCTCCTGTGATTATCTACCTCTTTATATGGTACAAGTACCTAGCCTTCTTTAGTTATATCACTTTTACTCATATGAGGGGTTTCGTTAAATGTTTAAGTTACGTTAGGGACAGTTCGATGGTCGCCATAAAAAGTGTCTCGATCTTGTTTATTATAGTGTTAAACATGCCTTTATGTTTTTTGGAGCTTATCGGTTTTGTTAGAACTCTTTCTTCTTACCTTGACCTCCTTAGTTGGACGGACTGAAGTCCGAGATGATATGTCGGTGTCAGTAGTTCTGTCATACCATGACCGTGTTTCTGTCTTTACATCTAGTTGCCTTGTTTTGTCTTTCGGGTCTCTATTTAGGTGTGTGGATACCTGTGGAATAGAGGCTGTTTCCCCCGTTCTTATATGTTACCTAATTTCTGTTAGAGAAATTGTTCACCACGACCCTTTTGACCAGTTGGTGAACATTTTCTTACTTTGATCTAGTGAAAGATTGTGGTATGTGTTTTTATTTGAGTTTTACCTAATTTCTAGATTTACATTCTGGTCTTTGATATTTTGAGGATCACCTCTTGTATCCGTTTTGTGAGAGGCTGTATGTGGTGTCGTCCTAGGAGATACTGGGTGGAGGGTCTTATGACCTTTATTTTCGTTTTTATTTGTTTACCCTAGATTAATTTTAATTTTCGAAGACGTGTTGTTTCCTTTGATATTCGTTCCACTTTTCTGTCGGAAGACTTACCCTCTTTTATTATCGTTTACTTCGTTGACTGTTTGTTGATTAGAGTTTTTACATGTTCGTTGAATACGTCGAGTTAAGGTCTTTTTATTTGCTGGGTTAGTTTTTTACCCGGTTTCTTGATTTATCTGTAAAGAGGTTTCTTCTGTATGTCTACCGATTGTTTGTGTACTTTTCTACGAGTTGTAGTGAGTAATAGTCTCTTTACGTTTAATTTTGGTGTTACTCCATGGTAAAGTGTGGTCAGTCTTACCGACACTAGGTTTTCAGATGGTCGTTATTTACGACCTCTCCCACACCTCTTTTCCCTTGGGAGAATATGACAACTACCCTTACGTTTGATCATGTCGGTGATACCTCTTGTCACACCTCTAAGGAATTTTTTGACCTTTATCTTGACGGAATACTGGGTCGTTAGGGTGACGACCCGTATGTGTGGTTCCTTTGGTCTTAACTTTCTCTGTACACATGGGGTTACAAGTAGCGTCGTGACAAATATTATCGGTCCTGTACCTTGGTTGGATCTACAGGTAGTCGTCTACTTACCTATTCTTTCGTCACCATGTATATATGTTACCTCATAATGAATCGGTAATTTTTCTTATGTGAACTTAGTCAAGATTACTTCACCTATTTTGACCTCGGATAATATATCGCACTTCATTCGGTCTTTCTTTTTGTGGTTATATCATATGATTGTGTATATATACCTTAAATCTTTCTACCATTGCTATTGGGACATATGCTCTGTCGTTTTCTCTGTGTCTACACATCTTATTAGAAAACCTGAGACACCCTCTCCCTCTCCCGCCCTACTAAACCCTCTTACCGTAACTTTGTACATATTATACTATATTCTTTACTTAGCGGTCAGATCCAAGTTACGTCCTATGTCCTACGAACCCCGACCACGTGACCCTACTGAGTCTCTCTACCATATCCCTCCCTCCACCCTCACCACAAGTCCTAACCCTTGTACACATGTGGGCACCACCTAAGTACAACTACATATCATTTTGTTTATGTCATAACATTTCATTTTATTTCATTTTATTTTTTATTTTATTTTGTCTCTATTTTGAATTATAGATAGACATATTCATCCCTTCCTCTTTATGTTCCTTGACGCTCAATGGTTTAGTGGAACCCTTTTGTATGTCTTGGTTCTACCCCTCCTTGATCCGTGACATGAGTGTGTGTCATTGATACGTCTTTCCTCGAAGTTTGACAAAGTCCTACTGAGCTTTTCCGGTTCACAGACTTTTTGTCGTGCGTAACGTGTCGGAATTATGATGGAAAGGACTCTCTCTTTTGAGGATCTCCGGAGATACTTGATATTCTGTGATCATACCGTAGATACATACACTCTCAACCTGACACTTCTTCCGACTCCCGGTTTCTTATCTACGAAAACTTGACACCACAACCTCTTCTGAGAACCCTCAAGGAACCTGACGTTCCTCTAGGTTGGTCAGGTAAGACTTCTAGTCGGCACCCTCAAGAAACCTTCCTTACTACCATTTCGAGTTTGAGGTCATGAAACCGGTGGAGTACGCTTCTCAACTGGGTAACCTTTTCTGAGACTACGACCCTCCCTAACCCCCGTCCTCCTCTTCCCCTACTGTCTCCTACTCTACCGACCTACCGTAGTGACTGAGCTACCTGTACTCTGACTCACTTGAGGCCCTCAACCACTACCTGTCCCTCCGGACCGCACGACGCTAAGTACCCCAGTGTTTCTCAACCTGTGCCGACTCACTGACTTGACTTGACTTGACTACCATAGATATGTGACATTTATTACGACTCTCTGGTCCGAAGTGTTATTATCCTGTTTCTCAATACAGTACGACCGGTTCTTTCTACAGTTGTAAATCACCCCTTTAACGTCCCATGATGTTTGATTTTAGACGTTATTTTCTTCTTTTGATACTTGAATTAAAAAAAAGAAGTAACTACAATTTTCTCTTATAATAGAGTTCTACCTTCAAAGCCGGACTACAGGTACCGAAACAAAGCTTGTGCGAACCACTTTTTTGGACCCAAATACGGCATTGGTTCTTAGTCGACTAATTACCCTAGGATATTTGTCCGACGGGTTTGATAAGTAAAAGAGAAACCAAACCCATTCTTATGATATTGGAACTCTTGCAAAAATTAATTCTTAACGATATTAAAATCTTTCATATCTTCACAATAATTTTATTATTTCTCTTCTGAAGGGACCACCAGGTCACCAATTCTACAAAGGAAGGTTACGTACCTCACGTCCAAACTAGGGACCACTCCCCCCATTCTATGGTGTACGGAGGACAGGTTTTTTGGATTTTGTGTTTCGTCTTCATTATAAATTGTTCAAATTATTTCTGAAATTTTTATCACTTGTTATTTTTCAAAGACTTTTTTATTATTTCTTCATGTCTCTTGTTTCTTCACCAGTGGTCATGTCTCTCTTTAATCACCCCTCCCCGTTCTATCTCCGTGTCTTAATTCTACATGTTTCACTCACGTACGATTCAACGAAATCAGTACAGGTTAGGAAACACTGGGGTACCTGATATCGGGTGATCCTAGGAGACAGGTACCCTAAGAGGTCCGTTTTTATGACCTCACCCAACGGTACGAGAGGAGGTCCCCTAGAAGGGTTGGGTCCTTAACTTGGGTGACTTGGAGGTCCCTTCGGGTATGTTTCATGATACATATTTTATTTACTTGATTTTCCTGTATATCGTGTCACTTATATCGGTGACGAAATATTGAAGTTTACCGCATATTAGATGTTTTTATGTCTAGGTGACAATATGTGGACTTTGATTATAACATTTAGTTATTTTATTTTATATTTCATTTTATCTCTTACTTTATTCTACTGTAAGATCCTTGTCTAAATCCATATTCATATCATTGAAAAAGTCATTATCATTATACAGACTGAAGAAAGTTTGTAAGTTTTTTACAGTTGATTTTGTCTCTCACTTTCCTTACAAGTGATTTTTTCACAGCGTTGATCCTCAACAAAAAAAAATTAAATACCTAGAAAGTTACAATCAAAGATAACGTCGACCCCCTCGTCTCCGGTCTAAGATTAACGAATTCCTCATTTATTTTGTCCTAACCCCGAACCCATTCCGTTCACTCCGTAAACGGATCAACCGACTTCTGAACAGTCTTAAAACTAGAAAATCCACCAAGTCCACGAAACAAGGTGATTCGGACGTTAATTGTCAACTTCAACTCTCAATTGATGAAGCTCGGGAGGAAGGAAGAGGAGTTTTGTTCACGTTTACATTCACCCCTCACCCTACGTTTCGTTGTTCATTAGTCTTCATTATTATAAAATTTCACTTTCACTTCAACGAGTCAGTACAGACTGAGAAACGTTGGGGTACCTGACGTCAGATGGTGCGAGGAGACAGGTACCTTAAAAGGTCCGTTGCCATGACCTCACCCAACGGTAAAGGAAGAGGTCTCCTAGAAGGACTAGGTCCCTAACTTGGGTCCAGAGGGTATAACATCCGTCTGTGAAAATGGCAGACTCGGTGGTCCCTTCAATTCCGTCATCAAATAAAAGTTGTGTGTTTTTAGATAACATAAAGACATAAAATCTTTATGGGTACCGTCTAAGTACAACTACATACCGTTTTGGTTATGTCATAACATTTCATTTTAAAAATTTCTTCATTATTTAATTTTTTTTTCTTTTATTTTCTTTATGTGTAAACCTTTTATCAGAATTTTATGGTAAATTTCATATATGAGTTCTTGTAACTTTCGTTCTTAAGTTTGTCCACAAACATGTAGGTACAAGTATCGTCGTGGTAAGTGTGTTGTCGGTTTTTCACCTTCTTTGGGTTCATAGGTAAGGTGTCTATTTACTTATCCTGAAGGATCCACCGTGTCACCATTTCTTAGGTGGACGGTCACGTCCTCTGTGTCCTCTACGTCCAAGTTAGGAGCCCAGCCCTTCTAGAGAACGTCCTTCTTTACCGGTGGGTGTGGTCATAAGAACGGACCCTTTAGGGTACCTGGCTCCTTGGACCACCCGATGTCAAGTACCCCAGCGTTTCTCAGTCTGTGCTGATTTTCGTTGAATCGTACATTTGTGCTATTTACTTTATCCTAAGTACCTATGTTATATTATGGCACCCACACACGATTCAGTGAAGACAGTACAGACTGAGAAACACTGGGGCACCTGACATCAGGCGGTCCGAGGACAGGTACCCTAAGAGGTCCGTTCTTGTGACCTCACCCAACAATACGGGAGGAGGTCCCCTAGTAGGACTGGATCCCTAGTTTGAGAACAGAGTATGGAGGGCTTGACCGTCCGTTCAAGAAATGGTAATCACGATGGACCCTTCGTGTGAGTCAGGATTTTTTCCTTCCCTTAAGACTGTACACAATGTTGCACCTACTTGGAATTTCTGTAGTACGATTCTCTTTATGTGGTCAGTGTTTTCCTGTTTATAACACGGTAAGGAGAATCCCTCCGGACCGCACGACGTTAAGTACCCCAGCGTTTCTCAGCCTGTGCTGACTCGCTGACTTGACTTGACTTGACTCTCCTCATCCACCTATTCCATCATAAAAGTTTATTGGTATTAATCACGTTTAAATCCTCCTCGGTATAAAGTTGTAAAATTTATGATTGTCCCATCTTTAATTCTCTTAACACCTGTCATCCACGTATGTTTCCCGAGAAAAAGACTTCAACACACGTTCCTCTCTCAAAAACGAGTCTCCTTTAGGTCTCGAGTGACTCTTTTCTACCGAACCCCCAACCAAGTTCTACATTCTGTCTATCGGTCACCCTCAAGTTCCACGCTGTTTCCCTTGGGTTTCAGTCCTGAGACACTGTTGGTCTTCCTACCGTACCTCTCCCTCCACCCTCCCCCGAAGTTCTCCCTCCCCTACACACCGTTTTGGCAGTGTTATGACATTTCATGAATAGGAGATTAATTTTTATATACGTATGTAATAATTTATTTTTCTACGTTCTTGAACCTCGTATAAGTATACGATTTCACCCCCCTGGGTCGGGAAAGGGAGGAGGAGCCCGACACATTAATGTCCCTCCATTTCCTTAACCCCGTGATGTCTACCTCTATCCCATGTTCGGTTAAGAAGGGTGTACGTACCATAACCCCACACCCTTTCTTCCCTTCCCGACAGTCCCCCTCACCCACAGGGTGGAGTTTCGTCGTTCGTTAAGACAGTAGAACCCATTACGTCAAAAAAAAAAATAGGAAACAATATCTGACACCGTTACTCTAGGTGGGGAGGTTTATAGTAGTGTGTGGGTAGAGGTGGGAGAGGGGTAGCACAATCTGATGTCTCTTACAGATGGGGTCCGAGTGAAAAGAAAAGGGAATCGAGGAACCCGAATGAAAACACCAAGTCTGCCATTTCTTAGACGGACGTTATGTCCTCTGGATCCAAACTGGGGACCCAGTCTTTCTAAGGAGACCTCTGCCCTTACCGACGGGTGAGGTCATAAGAACGGACCTCTTAAAGTGTCTGTCTCGTCGAACCACCCGATGTCGGGTACCCCAGTTTTTTCAGTCTCTATTGACTCGCTGATTGTGACCGAGGAAAATATAGCGGTCCTGTCGGGACCCCCACCCCACTCCTCGGGATGTGGAACAATAACTTTCACGTAAGACCCCGGGTCATCGCCAACCGTGGTGAACCCTCCAACCATCCTTACGTCTGTGAGTTCGAGGTAGATTAACTCTTTGGGTTGAAAATGGAGGAGACCAGAGATGGAACGACTCGTAATCTCTGTGGACCCCAGAAATTGTTTACTATTGTGGACCAAAAGTGGGCGTCTAAGACTAAGTTACTCGGTAGGAGTGGAGGTGTGGGGGTTGTACGGGACCCACAGTCTTCAAAATCTTTGAGAGAACACCAAGGTTGCGCATCATTCCGTCGTTTTAAACTCTTGGCGACGAGATGTGGAGGACACCGAGGTGGAAGATCCGGACAAAAGGAGTCTCAGCCACACGGTAAAGATCCGTCGTTCTCCTTTTCCCTTTCCTGACAAAAAAATACCTATATATATATACATATAAAATTATAAATAAATGAAGTGACGTAGTCCAGAATCAACGTCGTGCGCCCCACGTACCTGAGATCAACACCGTTCGCCCGAATCAGCGAGACTTCTTACACCCTAGAATCAAGAGGTTGGTCCTTAATTTGTGCGTTGAGGACGTACCGTTCCGTCTAAGAGTTGGTGCTCTGGTGGTCCTTCGGGGATCCTTTCTTAAAGAAGATGAAAACTGGTCCTAACATCCGTCCGTTCTAACTTCCTGAAAGAAAGGTCCCGGACACGTAAATCGAGCAGATATCCCTGCGGGTAGGCACTGGACCACTCACATAATCACCACCAAGACGCTACGGACGTCCCGACCCGAGGGCCTCGGGTGAGGACGTGTGACTTCACCCCTGAGAGGAATCGCACAACACGTAGGTGTACGAGTCAGAGTTACACAGGTGGAGGGGCGCTGGGGTACCTGACATCGGACGGTCCGAAGAGACAGGTACCCTAAAGGGGACGTTGTTACGACCTCACCTAAAGGTAAAGGAGGAGGTCCCCTAGAAGGGTAAGATCCCTAGCTTGGTGCAGAGAACGTAGAGGACGTAACCGTCCACCTAAGAAATGGTGATTCGGTAGACCTTTCGTCATAATCCCACACTGAGTGGTAAACTTTAAGTCTACTCGGGAGGTCAAACCTTGTTGGGAAACACATGACCCGGTATTGAGATAGAAAATAAAAGTTTGAAGTTTCAAATCAAAACTTTATTTACCAAATAAAGCGGTGTATTCGGATGTCAAGGGGGGAGGGGGCGGGGGTCCACTTTCGCTATCTAAATTTGAATTAGTTGACAAGACCCTGAAATCACCACAGTCGATCAACCGACAAAAGAGACTCTCACGAAGTCTCGAAGTTGTCGACTTATAAACGGAACGAAAACTAGAAACTCCATCGGGTCGACGAAACAACGTGATTCGGACTTTAATTGTCTACTTCAGTCCTAAATTGATGAAACTCCGGAGGAAAGGAAAATAGTTTGGTTTACGTTAATAAACTAGATTATTAGTTATTATATTTGAAATTTCAGTTTTCCTTCTAATCTTCCCACCTTCTCTTCAATTTTCTTCCAAGTCTCCTTTTTTTTTCTAAGTCTATGTCTCGTGTTGTCAAAGTTACTCTCTAAACCTCTTATTTTGTACAATCATGCATCTTGTCGTGACTGGTAGAGCATCCTAAAAACAAATTTCTATCTAGAATAAGAGACCACCAAAATGAGTACGTTTGACGTATATTTTCTTTTATCATTATCAGACATATTGTAGTGTTTATATTCCTGAGTTCGACGATCCCAAAGTCCCACTGTCGGACTTCCAGTTTTACCTTAAACACAAATACGTGAGTATTAAAAATAAAGGGCTCATGTCTGACTAAATGTCGCTTTCAAAACGATTGGAACCATTATTCGAGTAATTGGCAAATGTACTGAAGAATGTAGATGCATCAAAATAAAACGTCAACGTTCTTAAGGACAATGGCTACTTGAAATTGAACGTATTTATTATTTTACTTTCTTTTTACGTGTCAATTAATGACGAACTTACTTATTTACTTACTAGGTAATTAGAGAGTAGTGACGAGAAATAGTTTCGGTTTCGAGAAGAGTCTTACTTTATTACTGTCATCATCCTTCGTCCCCTTCTCTCCTTTCCCTCTAAATAATAAAACCTGATCTTACTAGTTGGACCCCAGATTTACTCTCTTTTGTTCCCAGAGTCGACCACTCTTAAAGGGATGGAGAGGGTGGATTATACCCCAAACCGACGTCCACCCCCTTTAACGGTAGAGTTTAGAGTAAGGACCCCTGACGGAGAGGATAAAGATAAACTCTTACCGTCTATTCACTCTTTCTCCGTTGAGTGGTGTTGAGAGACTTGAGGACCTTATCTTCCACGGAACGAGGACACTCGTTTCCTCTGAGGTACTCAAGATGTAAGATCGCATCGTTTACGTTCGACTGTAAATTATAGACGAACAGTGGGTTGGGTCTGTCTCCTCCCTTTTACGACTTGTGGGAGGATCCTTGAGTGTACTCACAAAACCAGTAAATTCTCTTCTCGTGAACGAGTTTTTTTTTTTTTTTTCTTGACACGGAAAGTAGAGTACTTGATATGACATTGATCCGTGAAGAAGTTACATCATTTGGTAAATGAAGATAGTTCTTCGAGAATATCGTCTTGAGACCTTTATATTCACTAGAGAAACAGATCAACATTAACAAGTCAACGATATAATACAGACTAAGAAACACTGAGACACCTTACATCGTGTGGTCCGAAGGGACAGGAAGTGATAGAGGACCTCAAACAAGGTCCAGTGTAGGTAACTCAGTCACTACGACAGATTGGTAGAGTAGGAGACGACGGGTGAAGAGGAGAACGGGAGTCAGAAAGAGTCGTAGTCCCAGAAAAGGTTACTCAACCGAGAAACGTAGTCCACCGGTTTCATAACCTCGAAGTCGAAGTCGTAGTCAGGTAGGTTACTTATAAATCCCAACTAAAGGAAATCTTAAATGACCAAACCAGAGGAACGTCAGGTTTCCTGAGAGTTCTCAAAATAGGTCGTGGTGTTAAACTTTCTTAAAACAGATTAGAATGTTGTTTGACCCTTAAGTCTAGGTCAAAACTCTTCCAGGTCAATTTCGTCTCTATAGGAGTCCAGGACAAACGACATCAATGCGTACACTTTTTTTATACTCAACACGAAAAATACTAGTGAAAGTACTTTAGGGTCCTTTGTGGAAACCTCGTCAAGACCCTACTCACACCTGAAATCGTGACTTGACTTCTCATACCAGACTCTCCTTCCCGTGGAAGGTATGTGGTCTACCTTTCGTAAGTAGGTACGACGACGACGACGATTCAACGAAGTCAGCACAGGCGGAGACACACTAGGGTATATGCCGTCGGGTCGTCCGAGGGGGCAGGGACCCTAAGAGGTCCGTTCTTGTGACCTCTCCCAACGGTAAAGGAAGAGGTTACGTACTTTCACTTCAGCAAGTCAGCACAGACTGAGAAGCGCTGGGACACCTGACGTCGGAAGGTCCGAGGAGGCAGGTACCCTAAAAGGTCCGTTCTCATGACCTCACCCCACGGTAACGGAAGAGACTAAGTAGGTACTCGGACAATGTTTAGTAGTAAATAAGAGGTTACAGTATCCGACGAGTGGAACAGACCTTGCGAACCGGGGGTCTCTACTCCGGGAAGATTTGTTCGTCGCTCACCCTTACCGAAATTATGAAGGGGTAGTTTTCCGTATACATTACCACCATTATATAGAACAATCTCTAAGGGTACAGTTAAGTGTTCCGTAAATCGTATCGTTATCCCGGGTTTTAGTTTATGTCTAACTCCTTTATTACCCACTATAATATTAGTCTCCCGTATTGGGGTAAATGAAAATTTTTATACTAAAATTTTCATTAAATATTAGTTCTTAAGTAGTATAAAGATAAAGTCTAAAGTTCTCTTTGACTAAGTGACAATACTATAAGAAAAGGAAACTTATATTTGGACAACCTCCATCGTGTAATTGCCTTAAACTTTGATTGAGACCGAAGGAGTAGATTCTCCTGCAACGTGTCCGACTAGGAGACAGACTTTTCCAGTTGAGGACCCAGCAAACAGGATAGAAGGTCTGAAGTCAAATAAAGTACTCGAGTTAATACGTGCACGTGGACGACGCAACGAGTCAGCACACGTCGAGAAACGTTGTGATACCTGACCTCGGGCAGTTCGAGGAGCCAGGTACCCTAAAAGGTCCGTTCTTATGACCTCACCCAACGGTACAGGAGGAGGTCCCCTAGAAGGACAAGGTCCCTAGTTTGGACTCAGGGAATACAGAGGATGTAACCATCCACCCAAGAAATAGTGATCGTGGTGGACCCTTCGGGTACTTGAGTTAATCCGTGAGGGGGTTTAAGCGAACAACTCCAGGATTGGGAGTCCTGGAGTCTTAGACTGACATAAACCTCTATCGTAGAAATTTCTCCATCAATTCCGATTTACTCCAGTAAGCCCACCGGGATTAAGTTTACGGGAACACGGGAATTTTTTTATCTAGTCCTGTCTCTACATGTATGTCCCGTGTGGTGCACTTCTGTGTACTCTTAAGCTGGTAGACGTTCTGTTCCTTTCCACTAAAGTCTTTTTCAGTTAGAACGATTGTTGATGAGAACATATAGGTCTGAGGTTTTGAGACTCTTTTATGTAAAGACGTCAAATTCGGTAGGTCAGACACGATGAACAATGACGTTTGAATCGTTTGAGTATGTCAACTGTATAGGGGATAAATATCCCGGGATGAGAACGGACCTTTTAGGGTACCCACCTCCCCGGACCATTCGACGTCAGGTACCCCAACGATTCTCAGCATGTGTCGACTCGCTGAAGTGAAAGTGAAAAATGAAAGTACGTAACCTCTTCCTTTACCGTTGGGTGAGGTCACAAGAGTGGACCTCTTAGGGTCCCTACCCCCTCGGACCACCCGACGGCAGATACACCAACGTGTCTCAGTCTGTGCTGACTTCGCTGAATCGTCGTCGTCGTCGTCAGATTTAATCAGATTAATACGAAGGAACACAGGGAAGACAGAAGAAAAAGTATTAAAAATAGTGTTAAATTTTGGTAACGTAAAATATCTTGGTTTTTACGGTAACTGACATTTTACGTGTTAATGACATAGATGGAGACTCTTTTGACCTATTTTTTGGGTTTATGAGTTCCATCTCTTAAATCGTACCCTGAGGTATGTGTTTCAACCGAGTGGTTACATTCCCGTGTAGTCTTTGTTTGGGTCGGGTCTCTTTCCCTGTCGTTCCTTTGAGGTGGAATCAGGACCACCCTTCTTCTTCGTTGAGAGAGGAGCTAAAACATAGTCCTCCACTAGTAGTACGGCCACAGAGCAGACTTCAGGTCGACGTTCACACCAGGTCTCTTCGAGTTAGTTCCCTATACCACATAAAAATTTAAAAATTTAATAATGAAACATAACCTCATGTCAACGAAATGTTACAACACAATCAAAGACGACATATCGTTTCACTTACTCGTTATGTAATATGTATATAAGAGAGAAAAAACTTAAAGGAAGGGTAAATCCAGTGGTGTCTCACGACTCATCTCAGGGGACACGGTGTTTCGTCCAAGAGTGATCAATAGACAAAATATGTATCGTCACATATATACAGTTAAGGTCGGAGGGCCAAGTAGGGTGGGGCACGGGGAGGATCAGAGGTAGGTAAACAAGAGATGTAGACTCAGAGATAAAGACGAAACGTGAATTCAAGTAGACATGGTCTCATTACGTCTATTTTTATTCATTTGCCCCGGATCAATCAATTTGGATTTTCCAAAACGTATCGTTTCCTTTGGTATTTGTTCTGTTTTTCTGTTGGTAGTCTTACCCTCTTGTATGAACATTTACTTGGTTAACTATTCCCTAATTAACGGTTTTTTATGTTTGACGAGTACGTCGAGTTATAGTTTTGTTGTTTGTTGGGTTAGTTATTTTCTTTTTTACCCGTCTTCTGGATTTACCTGTAAAGAGGTTCCTTCTGCATGTACACCGGTCGTTTGTGCACTTTTCTACGAGTCGTAGTGATTAAAATCTCTTACGTTTAGTTTTGATGTCACCACATAGTCTTACCGGTAGACTACTACCAGTCTTAACAGTAGTAGTTTTTTAGATGTTTACTATTCATGACCTCTCCCACACCTCTTCTTCCTTGGGAGAATGTAGCAACCTCCCTTACATTTAACTACATCGGTGATGCTTCTTGTCATACCTCCCAGGGACCTTTTGATTCTTGTCTTGATGGTGCACTGGGTAGTTAGGGTGGGGACCCGTATATGGGTCCTCACATAAAATTACATCCTACATGAAATTTTCTCCAAAGTACAACCCTCATCGGGACCCACTTTCTTTGCTTACGTTTATGAGAGACCTTCTTGAACCGAGGGAAGGTCCGGCAGAACTACCATTCTGTGCAAGTAGTAAATCACTCTGAAATACAATCTATACGACAATACAACTTTTCTTTTATCGACGAAGAACTCTATTTACTCTATACCATTCTAAACTAACGTACCTATAAACGAATCACAGACTCCAGGTATTTAGTGTAACCGTAGACAAACGAGGGTGGAAATCGAGGAAGAGGGTCGTCATGACTATATATCACCCCTAGACTATTTCTCCTTAATTTACTTACTCATTTCGTTTTAGAAGAACACAAAATGGGTGACTTTAAAACTGAAAAATTTTTTTAAGGTCAAGATAACCTAACTGGCTACTTAACTACGAAAACTTGACACCACAACCTCTTCTGAGAATTCTCACTGAACCTGACGTTCCGCTAGTTTGGTCAGTGAAGATTTCCTTTAGTTGGGACTTATAAGTAACCTTCCTGACTACGACTTCGACTTTGAGGTTTTGAAACCGGTGGACTACGTTTCTTGACTGAGTAACCTTTTCTGGGACTACGACCCTTTCTAACTTACGTCCTCCTCTTCCCCTGCTGTCTCCTACTCTACCAACCTACCGTAGTGGCTGAGTTACCTGTACTCAAACACATTCGAGGTTCTCAACCACTCCTAACTGTCCCTTCGGACAGTACGACGTCAGATACCCAGCGTCTCAGTCTGTGCTGACTCGCTGACTTGACTTCACTGACCTAACTGGTTTTCCAAGTAAGCTCAAAACGGTATTCTATAATATCTTTTTGAACTTACTTGGAATACCAGTTCAGTTATAAAGGTAAATGAATGTACACAACTTCCTCAAAAATTACGTCACCTTCCTTGTGACCTGAACCTTTGACCCTTTGAATCTAAAACCAGAATTGGAGACACAACTAATCGGGAATCTACAACCCATTTCCGGAATTTGAAAGACCCGTTGAAAATTGGAGAGACATTTTAGTAACGGAATATAGGACATTAGAGGTGTCAGAAACGTTAAGATTATCTTATAAGAGGTCACCCTTCTTCTCCTCTTGGTACTTTGTGTGCTAATCCCCTCTAAGTGGTCATAATAATAGGAGACTGGAGAGGACCACACTGGTCCATCCGACAACTGTACTACGACTCTTGAACGAGTACCTACTTTAAGAGGGTACTGAGAGAAGGAGAAGTGATTGGGGAATAATGGGTTTCTGCTGAGAGAACCACTAACGAAGTTCATAAAAGGACGTCACTACATTCATCGTCACTTAACACCTATTTCCCATTCTTTGTCTCGGACCCTTTTTATTTTGTACTTACCTTCTTAATCCGTAGACAGTACCTATTCTCTTTGAGGTTCTCAAACTTTCTTCCGTCTCTGTCAATGACTCTAGTTCCGTTTGACACACACTCTTCAGTCCATCTAAATATTCTTTATCCGGTTATATTTGGGACTTCGAAACTCCGTACGTCTTCTGTTAAATGTCTGTTAGCCCTTGTTCCCCAAGAGTCCTCGACTCCAATCTCTGTTTCGTTCCTCTTACGTTCCGAAGGGTCCACCGAGTCACCATGTCTTAAGCGGACGGTTAAGGATGACACGTGCTGTGTGTCCAAGTTAGGGACCCAGCCCTTCTAGGAGACCTCCTCCCGTACCGTTGTGTAAGGTCATAAGAACGGACCTTTTGGGGTACCAGTCACCTCGGACTACCCGATGACAGGTACCCCAACGTTTCTTAGTCTGTGTTGACTTCGTTGAATCGTGCGTACGTGCATAACTTACGTTAAAAATTTTACTTATACTTTATTTATGCACTAAATAAGAAAAACTAACTCGTCAAACAGAACAAAATTAAATAAGCCGACACGATCCAGGATCAACACCGTGAGTGTTAGTAACAACGTCGTACGTCCTAGGTCAAGGGACCGGGCCCTAACTTGGGTCCGGGGGACGTGACCCTCGTACCTCAGCATTGGTGACCTAGTGGTCCCTTCAGGAACACACTAAATAAGAAGGATCATTCACTTCGTCGTTAAAGAATGTGTTAGGGTCCCTTTTGTCTCTCCAGATACGATGGATGGAGACC
This sequence comes from Capra ibex, assembly GCA_006410555.1. NCBI lineage: Eukaryota > Metazoa > Chordata > Mammalia > Artiodactyla > Bovidae > Capra > Capra ibex. The sequence continues at coordinate 14,540,990 of SJYO01014747.1, forward strand.
TGTTCCCTTCCGTACACATCTTGTTCAGGGTCTCTTCTCCTTCTTCCCTCACAGACGGTAGACGGGGTTACCCGGTAACCTTCCGTTTTTTCTTCTCCCACCCCTGTGCTCTTCCTTCTGGACCCCGTGGTTCAGGAACGAGGTCCGACTTCTTTTCCGTCGTGGAGTACTTTGTGGACCGGTCGGTCGGTGAGAAGGACCGAAGTAATTATAAGTTAGGAACACAAAAAAAGACGTGTAAATTAAAATAGACGAACACTTTAAAATAATATACACAAACATAGGAGATCGTTAGAGATGCCTTACTTCTCGTTATGTGTAATTAATACACTTTCGGTTTTTTTTTTTTTTTCCTTTTGGTTGGTGACAGATCCGAGTCAGGTCTATTATTAGTCCAGAAGTTATAGTCCGTTTTGTTGACTTCCAAAAATCCTCAAATAAACCCTTTGAATCCTTCATGTCACCTTAGGATCGAAAAATTAAAAAGGGGACTCTTTATCACACACACACACACACGTACACACACACACAATGTCCTTACCGTCCGTATCTCAACCACGATTCCCACGAAAATTATAACGTACATTAATTTTATGTGTTAGCATATAAGGAATATCCAAAAGTTCCTTAGTCTCGTATAGTAAGTATATTATGTGGGTGTATCTATGTGTTCATGTGTACATGTGTGGTATACAGTCAAAATTCTCTTAATCTTACGTTTAAGTGAATTATTTTATGCCACTTATATTAAAATTAGAAACTACTAAGTCCTCGATAAAAACCGGGGAATACGGAGACCCAAATAATGATACTTGTATTTAATAACACGGTAAGAAGTGTCAGATCCAACAAACGTAAAAAAGACTAATAAAATAACACTTACCTACCCTCGGAGGGTAACATGAAAGTGTCCGTCTTGATCAGTACTTACACGTCCAGTAAGACCCCATACTAACCCGGTGCATTTCTTTTTGTTATTTTGAACAGAATTCTACCTTTACATACACTTTCGAAACGATCAATACCGAGACCCCACTAACCAAAGGGTGTCCTTTGTTTGTTTTGGGGTTCCTCTGTCTCAAGTATAAATGAAGTCCTCTATTCTCTTTAAAAATCACTCCTCCAGTGTAGATTCGAACCGAAACTCCCCAATTGGGTAATCGATTACCTCGGGTCTCCCCTAAGACCCTCCTTCAGAATCACCCTTGTCTCCCCACCTTCACCGAACCTCCACTCAGAGGGCGATGAGTGTCAACCCAGACCCTCCGTTGCGGTAGTTATAGGGACTGGAAACACTCTTTATGTCTCAGAGTCCGGGAGTGAGGGGGGAGACCTTAGTTAGATGTAAAACTGACTACTAAGTGCACGTACAATTCAAAATTCTACATAAACATATTTTACAACGAATATAATAAACATTTATACCGATTTTTAACCTAGGTTAATACTTCTCGGAACAATGATGCGACTCTTTGTAACTGAAAGATACTATCCAATATACAAGGTAACTGTCTAAGATTCGTCTGTGTCCACCCATCACAATCAACGAGTCTACAGGTCGAGACGTTAGGGTACCTGACATCGGACGGCGGAGGAGACAGATACCTTAAGAGATCCGTTCTCGTGATCCCACCCGTCGGTAAGTAAGGGAAGAAGTCCGCTAGAAGCGTTGGGTCCCTAGTTTGGGCCCAGAGGGTGCAACGTTCGTTTAAGAAATGGTAGACTCGGTGGACTACACGTCTGACTTCTCGTAAAGTCACCCCAGGTACGACCCGGGAGACGCCCTGTCGGAGTGTTGAGGCGAGTACACAGTTGAAGGAGGTTGGACTTCAGACCCCTCCCTCCGGCGCCATCGTCGGTCCACCCGTCCCGTAGGAACCCCCGGACCTGGTCGATCCACCCATCCTTCAGGAACACCCTGACTCAGTCACCGATAAATGGTTGACGAGTACACGTTTATTATAACTAAACCGGTTTTTCAAGTAACTCCAAAAAGACATTGTAACATACCTTTTGGGTCTTTTTGAAAACCAGTTGGGTTATGAAACCCTTGTAATGAGACCAAAGAGACAAAATCTACGTATAATAATTCCCCTCCATCTTCTATCCTCTTTTATTTATTTTCCCAAATACTGATTCATTTTCTGAATCATGAAACCGGTGGACTACGCTTGTCGACTGGGGGACCGTTTCTGGGACTACGACCCCTTTTAACTCCCGTCCTCCTCTTCCCCCGCCGTCACTTATTCTACTAATCTATCGTAGTGGTCGAGTCACCAGTATTCAAACTCGTTTGAGGTCCTCTATCACTTCCTGTTTCGTCGGACCGTACGACGTCAGGTACCCCAACGTCTCTCAACACGTACTGAATCACTGACTTGTTGTTGTTTCTGAGTTGAGAAAGCAAACCCTGTGTTGTCTTTCCTTGTTCCTATTTCTATCTACTCTTTGACGTCTCCGTTTGGCTTTCTTGGGGGTTTTAAACCAAGTAAAAAGATATTGCATGGGCCGTAACACGATCCGGAATCTCATAGTTCTGTTTTGTGTAAGAAGGGTATTTCATCGCGTTTTGATCCCTACCTTCGTCGGTATGGTGTTTGTCCAAGACCCACCGTGTCACCTTAAAAGTCCCTCAACTTCTAGGAATAGACCGACTCGGGGACATTTACCTCACCTCCCGACCTCTGAACTTCTCTTCGGACAAGTGTAGTGACCTCTTACTTCAAAGATTCACCTGATTGTCCTCTGGTCCGACATTCTTGTCCGTCCTCGTACTGAGTTTCCTGGACAGATACATTGTCACCTCTTTAGGATGAAATAGGGTCTCCGGTACCCGTTTGCAACTTTCTACGATTTGTCCTCTTATTATACCTCTCTTAACCTAAAAGTTATTTATTGAGACGGTTGTTACTTCTACTACTTAATTTCCCTCCGTCATGTTAAACGTCTCTTTAGTTGTCTGCTCTCTGTAAACTCTTTTCTCGTCAGTTGACACAATCTTTGGTACTTTTTTTTTAGTTTAAATGATTCTCGACCCGCCTCTCAACCACCCCCACCCTGGGTAACAGAACAACCACTTCTCCAATAACTATAGGAGACTCTTCTATTAACTCACCTCTCGTCCACATATGGTTTCTCGACTCCGCACAGCGCCCTTGTCCCTCGTGGACACTCATAAACGTCGACCGTCCGATACGTCGGGGTATCCCGCTCCTCTCTAGTTTCTGTAACATAGATGGTTCAAGAGACACCCTTGTCCCCAAATACGACAAGTAAAAAAAGGTCCTACCACAATATATCCACAGACGATCAACGGTTTACGTACCCCTAGATGTATTTACCTACTTACTTTACAAAACTCAGTAAAACTAAACCTCATCGAAGTGGAAAGTCAACGTTGTAAAATCATATCAAAGATTACTTTGACCATGGTAAACCGGATTGTCCGAAAGAGTAAGTCTGGAACCCATTATTGTCACTTACTTTTTTTCACTCTCCCTTTCGCAGTCAACGAGTCAGCACAGTCTTAGAAACGTTGGGACACCTGACATCGGGCGGTCAAAGAAGACGGGTACCCGAAGAGGTCTGTTCTTAGGACCTCGTCCGTCGGTAAGGGAGGAGGTCCCCTAGAAGGACTAGGGCCCTAACTTGGACTCAGGGGGTCTAACGTCCGTCTAAGAAATGGTAGACTCGGGGGTTCCTTCGGGGTCGTCGTTTACTTTGGGTTAGCTAAACTGGTCATAGTGCCGGGGAGAACAGTCATGACAGGTCACTACGGATTTTACTCACAAGCCACGTGTCGAGAGGAGAGTTTTGTGTCAATCAAGTCGACCCGAAGTCAAAATTTTCGGAGACTTTCCGAATAAACGAGATGTGCTTCTCTCGTACTTTCGTACAACCGCGACTCACTGTCACAGTATGTGCAGAGACACACATCAGTTACGTACCAGAAATAACTGTTTCTTTCTTTCGGTTGTAAACATCTCGTACACGGTTCGTGACCAATGACCCAATCACTGGAAGTAAAGATGTTGTTTGGGTCCTCCACCAATAAAAGTGAGAGTCCGGTTTGTCTTCCTGCCCCGACCGTGTCTACCGAGTGAGCCACAGGGACCCGAGGATCGCTGTCCTACGTCTAAGCCCCGACGGACTGCGGTTCCTGACCCGAAAGAGAGGGAGTGGTGTGGTGGCGAACTCTTTCATTCTACATCCTTGAGAACATTAATAATACACACTAGGGTACCTGACATCGGGCGGTACGACGAGACAGGTACCCTAAAGGGTCCGGTCTTATGACTTCACCCGTTGGTAAGGAAAGAGGTCCCCTAGAAGGACTGGGTCCCTAGGTTGGACCCAAAGGACGTGATATCCACCCAAGAAATGGTCAGACTCGGTGGTCCCTTCGGGTTAATACGGTTAATACTATCCTTACTTTTACAATTCATTGTACTTACCTTTTTCCTGTGTACTTTGCCTTCTTTACACCCTTCAGAGTCCCAGAGACCCCACCGGACACTCGACAATGTCCAGACGGAACACCCTACCCCAATGAAGTCACAGAAAGCCTTCTCTAGAGTCTGTACCTACTTCGGTTTTCGAAACCTTTTTTCGAGAAGTTTATAGAGGAGAAGTTTGTCCTCTACACACTGCATTAATCCCTTTAAAAACATTCCATTTTTACCGTCTAAAACGGGACACTAACCCAAACGTTTTGTGTGGTTGAGATCGAAGACCTTAATAGTAATGATCAAGTTCAAATCGGTGAACTGACACTCAAACCCCTAAAATCGAAGGGACCACCGAGTCTACCATTTCGTAGACGGACGTTTCGTCCTCTGAACCCAAACTAGGGACCAAACCCTTCTAGGGGAACTCTTCCTTTACCGTTGGATGAGGTCATAAGAACGGACCTTTTAGGTACCAACCTCCTCGGATTATACAACGTCAGGTACCCCAGCGTTTCTCAACCGGTACTGATTTGCTGAAGTGAAAGACCCCCCTAAAACTAGAAATCTTCGGACATTCGAAGGAGACTCAAGGGTGAGACGGTAGATACTATTTTGGTTACCACCGGTAAATAAGTCACGAATGATATCGACCCAGATACGAGAAGTATAAATATACGAAGGATAAATAATGTTGACAGGACACTCCATCCATAAAAATAGGGATGATCGTGTACACCTATCACCTTGAATCTTTTCACTCCTCAAAACGAAGTCACATGTATCTTTCACTTTTTGACACCAAACCTGAATTTAGGTACGACTAACGTTCCCGCTCAAGAGTCTCGGTGGTACGAGACGACGGAAAATACGTAGACAAAAAAAGAAGACTAACAAGTGAAGTGACTCGAAGAGCAACCCGAAACTTCGTGAACTCCCGTCTTGACTAAGTAGAAACCTGTGAACCTTCTATTCAGTCACAGACTGTGTACCATCCACGGCTTCTTTGTAACCCTTCTTCCTTTCCTACCTACCTCCCTTCTTCCCCTCCTGATTGATAATTATAAAGTACAGATAGGATCAGAAAAGGTATATATTTGTATTTAAAAGAGATATATATAAATTACATTCTCATAGTATTATCAATGTGATAAAGAGTGAACTCCACATGTCGCTCGAAGAAAGATACAGTAATACATCAGAAGATTTTTAATAAAACTGTAAATTTGTTTATTACAAAAAGGGACAAAGGGAGAAAAGGGTGGTCTTTTTAATCAACGAATAACCCTTTAAAAGTTTTATGTAACGGAAACATTCTGAAGATCTATACTCGACCTGAAGGGAACACCGAGTCTTCCATTTCTTAAACGGACGTTACGTCCTCTTTCCTCAAGTCAGGGACCCAACCCTTCTACGGGACCTCTTCCCATACCGATGGGGGAGGTCATAAGAACGGACCTCTTAGGGTACCTGTCACCTCGGACCACCCGATGTTAGTGTTTGTTAGTCTGTACCGACTTGTTGATTATGAAAGTGAAAGTGATTCTAAGAGAGTACCCAATATGTTCGGAGATCCTGAGATAAGTTTTAAATTAAAAGTGTTTTTTTTTAACCGGTAGAATTTCCATCCTGATCTATACGAATATTCTGGTTTCAAACCATTCCAATAAAGGTTTGAATTTTTAGAGTCTCGGTGTCGTAAAATACTTTACTTCGTTTTCCGGGGGTTTTGTCGTGTTTTACTTTGAGAGTTCGAGATGTATTTAACGTAACCATGACGTCTAAAAATACAAGATTTCCTTTTTGATCCAATGGTGTTTCTGTGACACATAAATCTGTCCTTGTACAAACCGACCACAAGAGACGTACAACTAACGACCAACCTAAATGGTCCAATTAGAGAAAGTAGGAACAAAAGTTGTTGAGTTGTTGAAAAAGGTAGTTCCGAATCACTCCCCGGTCCTTACGTTAAATCCCTAAACCTAGGAATGTTAAATTAGGGGATCCACACAACACAAACCTCTTAAGTCCATCAGAACACCTAGAACGGAACTCAAACCCGTAAACCAAAGACGCCAAGACTTGGTCGGACCAGGAGCGACGGTCATGACCTCTAACCTGCACATACTTCAGTAGAACTCTCTCCCTCAGAGACGACTCTCTCTGTCACCGAACAGGGAGAGACGTCACGTCCAGGACGGGTAGAACGAGACCTTCGACTGGACCGAGAAGGGTAGGATTGGTTGACTTGGACAAGAACACGAAAGAACGGTCTCGACTACCGTCAATGTTGAGGTACCCTGGAAACCGTGTACAACCGACCCAGTGACCGTAAGATTCCTCTCCTTCCCTTTCTTGTTCAGAGATCGACTGTCCTTTCGTTCACGTCTTTGTGTTGAGTCATACCGACCTGGGAGTCAGATGCCTTACGGGGACACTGGGAGTCCAGGGCCTCAGTGTCCCTACGGTCGTAGATGAACGTAGTAGAACGATTCGGAACCTAACGAACAGACATTTTGTCCGTACTTTTTGTGTGAAATATTTTATCGACACTCTTAATTTACTGTTTCGTACACATCTCACTTATTGTGTTATGGTCAGTGCATTGATTCCAGAATGGTTAGTGACTCAGTTGTTTATCTATGACTTATGACTGATTCCCGGTCGCGTGTCTCCCCTCTGTTCGTCTACACCAAGGAAAGAGATTCCTCTAATACAAGGTCATTTGAGTTGTTACACTCATGACAAAGCAACGATAATAATGTACCATATAATCAATAGATAAAGATATATTGTTTAGTAGAGTTTTATATCTGTGAATTTTATCGTTTAGAAATAAAAGAAGTAAAGATACCCAGTTCTTAACCCCCCCGTCTAATCAATCCACCAAGACCAAGTCTTGGTGAGCTCTAGACCAACCACGATGTCCCTAGTCTCCCGAAGGGACCACCGGGTCACCACTTCTGAGGTGAACATTACGTCCTCAGTGTCCTCTAAGTCCAAACTAGGAACCCAACCCTTCTAGGGGACCTCCTCTAGTGCCGTTGGGTGAGGTTATAGGAACAGACCTCTTAGGGTATCTGTCTTCTTGAACGACTCGATGTCACGTATTCCAGTGTTTCTCAACTGTGTTGACTTCACTTAATCGTGTGTGTCCCTAGTCTTTCGAACTGATCATGACCTCTTAAGTCAAGGTTCTACCACGTCAGTGTACCGACAACCGTCCTTCGTAGGTTCGTAGGTGGGGGATGTGTACCCGGAAAGGCGTCCCAGACTACCCAGTCGTGTTGTACCGTCGACCGAGGGGGTCTCACTCATAGGGGTCTTTCCCTCCCTCCCTTTTCGACCGTATGGATGGTATAGAGGACTTTTTGTCCAGACGGCGGTATAAGATGAACAATTTTTGCTCAGTTCTTCAGATCGGTGTGAGTTCTAATCCAGGGTGGAAATCCTTCCTCCTTAAACCTTCATGAACACCTACATAAGCTTTATATGTATAATGGTACACATTTTGTCTATCGATCACCCTTCGTCCCGAAGCATCCGATGTCAGGTACCCCAACGTGTCTCAGTCTGTGCTGACTCGTTGAAGGGAAAACGAAAAGTGAAAGTACGTAANACGGCGGTATAAGACGAACAATTTTTGCTCAGTTCTTCAGATCGGTGTGAGTTCTAATCCAGGGTGGAAATCCTTCCTCCTTAAACCTTCATGAACACCTACATAAGCTTTATATGTATAATGGTACACATTTTGTCTATCGATCACCCTTCGTCCCGGAGTATCCGATGTCAGGTACCCCAACGTGTCTCAGTCTGTGCTGACTCGCTGAAGGGAAAACGAAAAGTGAAAGTACGTAACCTCTTCCTTTACCGTTGGGTGAGGTCACAAGAACGGACCTCTTAGGGTCCCCGCCCCCTCGGACCACCCGAAGTCAGATACCCCAGCGTGTCTCAGCCTGTGCTGACCGCGCTGAGTCGTCGTCGACGTCGTCACCCTTCGTCGACATCTCGTGTCCCTCGGGTCGAACCACGAGACACTGCTGGACCTCTCCACCGACCCCTCCACCCACCCTCCGAGTTCTCCCTTCCCTATATACATGTGAATCCCGACTAAGCACAACAACTTGTCGTCTTTGTTTGTGTTGTAACATTTATTAACAGGAGGTTGATAATTATTTTCATTCAAATTTTTTTGTGGGGTATTTTATGTCCTCTCTCTAGTCTCTTCTCTCACCTCTATAACGATCTCCAGTCGAGTCTTCCCAGGTCCTACCGACAAAGGTCGACCTTCGTTGTTTCTCATAGAACTGTAAAAGCATCCTTTGTTATACGAAAGGACCAGTGAGTCTACCATTTCGCAGACGGACGTTACGTCCTCTGGACCCAAACTAGGGACCCAGTCCTTCTAGGGGACAAAGGTCCTTTACCGTTGGGTGAGGTCATGAGAACGGACCTTTTAAGGTCCCTACGGACCATCCGATGTCAGGTACCCCAGTGTTTCTCAACCTGTGTTGACTCGTTGGAGTGACCAAGTGACCCCTCACGTCAAAGGGTCTACGGATCGTTCCTTGGTCGACGACTGACTAATTATACACTTGTAGTCTATACACTTGTCTCGTATAACTCTAGTACCTTACCGGAATGAACTCAACAGACACGACAAGTTTCAGGTTTTCTTCCTTTCTGGACAAAAGATCTTACAAGGACGAAAATGAATGTAAAGATGAAGAAAATTCTGGACAATCCTCTCGGAGTGGGAAAGACTTCAAGTCTCTTGACCTGAATTCTGAAAGTGAAAAAATAGATATTTCTTTGGAGAAGTCCAAACTTTTGAAGAATTATAAGTATTTCGGTCTTGTCATACAAGTCAGTGGTATTCCTTCGTGTCTTAAAGACTAAAATGATCTTTACCGACTTTTGGTATCTATGAGTTCAGGAAAGAGAATACTGTGTCAAAACAGAGTCTCTACTACTTGTGTACGAGTGAACTTATTGTCCTCACTTTGGTTGGAAACGGAGTAAATAAATAAAGAAGATCCTTGGGACTCGTGACTTCGAAAACTTTATGTTACCACCTCTTCTGAGAACCCTTAGGGAACCTGTCCTCCTTCTAGTTTGGTCACTTAGGATTTTCTTTAGTTGGGACTTATAAGTGACATTCCTGACTACGACTTTGAGGTTATGAAACCGGTGTACTACACTTCTCGGTTGAGTGACCTTTTTTGGGGCTTAGACCCTTTCTAACTCCCGTCCTCCTCTTCCCCCGTTCTCTCCTACTCTACTAACCTACCGTAGTGACTGAGTTACCTGTACTTAAAATTGTTTGCGACCCTCTATGACTTCCTGTCCCTTCGGACCGTACGACGTCAGACACCCCAACATTCTCAACCTATACTGACTCCCTGATTTGTCGTTGTTTGAGAACATATCGAGTTTCCCGGACCCTAGGAAATTGTGTCTCTCTTGTAAGGGGTGTGTAGTAAGTCTTGTTGAATTTTACGGCCTTTAGTGATCAATGGGTAACGACTCAAACTAAGAATACACACAAATCAAAATGATTGGTGGTAGGACCCACTCATCCGTGAAATTTTAGACAACCAAACATCTGTTTCGGTTATTTTGAGTAGACAAATATTGACAAAACTCTTACTCTTGACCACATTCTAAAGGTGACCGTTTCACAAAATCTTCGGTCCAACCCGGGAGACACCGAAAAGTACCTGATAAACAACGGTGTCCGTCAAGTGGAATACTACTCGACCCGGTTATGGGAGTTCTTCTTTTTCGTACCTGTGGCAGGGGAAGAAAGAAGACAAAGGAGGGGAGAGGTATTCCACCCACAAATGAACTGGAGTAAAGGTGACCGATTTATTCCTTCTCTTAAATATGGATTAAATCATCGAGTTTCTCCAAGGTGACGAGAAGCCTCTTTTTGTTTGAAGGAGAAAAAGTAGGTACCTGGAGACGGACAGGACGGGACAGAGGGGAGGTAAGAATGGGAACTAGAGAGACAAAATTAGTGTAACCGAAAGAGAATCAGGGAGTACCAAGGATGGTAGAAGACGGTGTCCTGGAAACGTGTGTGACAAGGGAGACGGGTATTACTGGAAACGGAGAGTCAAGAGGTCCGTGTAGTTCCTACGTAAAGGGTTCGAGGGACTGATCCAGTTTAGGGAGAAATTTCCGAGACGTTCACGGTGCATTAAGATCAGAACCCAAACGACGATAAGATTGTGTACAACCACACATGTTACTTAAAGAAAGATGAGTAGAAAGAACCATCTACTTTTAAAACCTGATATGGGATGAACGGATGTTCCCGACACGAACGGGTTGAAGTTCTGCCTTCTCTCCCGGGTCTCAGTCGTTATCTCTATAGTCACCAGATTGACTACCCATTCGAATGTGGAGACTTCGTCTCAGGACCTCACCGTGGGGTAACACGTCCAATGCCACCGTCCTATGTCACCGTCAGAAGCGAGAGTCTCCCCTTCCCCTTCAATTGTTAACATCCCCTTAACTGCAGTCCACCCGATAATAAGTGGTCCCTTTAGTCATCGCCCTGTACGGGGAGTGACGAGGCAACTATTCTTGTTAGTGACCGACCCCGAACCCCTCTCATGCTTCCTTCCAGCCAGTCCACTCATCCCGTCTTCACTTCGTCCGTGACCAGTTCGTCCCCTATACGTCTCTCGTTGTCTCGTTCTCCCGTTGGTAGAACTCACCGGACTAGTATGTCTTCCAATCTGACATAGACAAAAATTAGTGGAACCGTGGATCCAAGAACCGTGTCACAGACCCTGCAGTATCCCCGACTGAGTGATAAATAACTTCCGTGGTCCCAAACTGGAGAAGGTAGTAACAAAAGATTGACCTTTAAAACCGTATAATGAATTGAGACAGGAGAAGTTTACCTCAACCATTATATATGACTGGAGAACTCCAACAGTATTTACAATTTACTTCATTAATTACATTTTTGTGAATTGTGAATTATGACTTGTATATGGTCCGTGTATGGTCTTCTATTTACCACCTTATAAATACAATTAGAAGTCGGTAGTGTATATAGGAGTTTTCTTCTTTTATCTAAAGAATTTTCAGTTATAATTCGTGTCACGTCCTTCTCGAACTTCTACCAGACGGACAGAGGTAGGGGTCTCTCCCAAGGTCGTCCGAGGGACTACACACTCAATTGGAACTGCGGACGAGGTGTCCGGTCGTGAAATTATAATCGTTTACTCGGAAAAAGTGAAATTTAGACCTCGAAAATATACCTACACACGATTCGACAAAGTCAGCACAGACTGAGAAACACTGGGGTACCTGAGATCGGGTGGTCCGAGGAGACAGGTACCTTAGAAAGTCCATTCTTATAACCTCGCCCAACGGTACGGGAGGAGGTCCCCGAGAAGGGGTGGGTCCCCAGTTTGGACGTAGAGGACGTGACTGTCCACGCAAGAAATGGTGGTCGCAGTGGGCCCTTCGGGAATATACATAGACCGTGCGAGTAAAAGCACCAACAGTGGGTTCCCTGTGGAGAACTAGTGGACCGAGACCTCCAGTCTACTGAAACACAAGAACCAGGACGCACGGACATTATACATCCCAGTGGGTCTTTCGTCGAGCACCCGAAGGGTCCGTCACGTCACCGTTTCCTAGACGGACAATTACGTCCTCTGTGATCTCTACACCCAAGTTAGGGACTTATTCCTTCTAGGGGACCTCGTCCTTTACCGTTGGCCGAGGTTATAAGGACGGACCTCTTAAGGTACCTGTCTCTTCGGACCACCCGATGTCAGGTGTCCCAATGATTCTCGACTTGCGCTGACTCCCTGTCTCGTACGTGCGTACGCACCTTCGAGTATGGGGACATGTGATAGGACTTAAAACACTGACGGTGGTCCCTGTGGAGATATAGTGGAACGAGAACACCGGTCCCCCGGAATACGAGTACCCAGGGTCTCCTGTATTCGTTACCTTTTTCTCAAAAATTTATCAGTGGTGGGCGTCCCGTGTCGCTCTCCGTTGTCTGGGTCTCCGGACCAGACAGATACTTCCTCCGAATAATTGATTAGTAATACTGATACCGGACTCCCCGTCCAAAGATTAATTTGTGTGTAGGTCCTTAGATCCACGACTGACATTAGGAAAGGTGTCCTGAACGTCCTACCCATGATAGAAGTGTCAGTGAGAGGACCTCCCCTCGAAATGCACGTAGACCGGGACACCGAGAATACAGACCACGGGGTCCAAAACACTGACGACGGGACCCCTATGGGGAACTAGTGGATCGAGACCACCCGTCCCTCCGAAGCAAGGACTAAGGGCACTCTGACACCGTCAACCTCTCTACCAAGAGCCGTCCGATGGTAGGGGTCTCGTGCCGTATCTGTCACACGACTCCGTGTCGGGTCCGGGGATCAGAAAGACACTTCCCCGGAGAAACGGACAGGATCGCGAGACCCGACCCCCTTCCGAAGTGCAGACCGTGTACAGATCGCCTAATACCTCAAAGAGAGTTCCTTACGTCCGACACCTACGGTAGAGCCACAAGAGGGAGACAGAACTAGGTCGAGTGGTCGTAGAAGGTCTTTCCTCACATCTGTAATCAGACCTCGGGACTATAAACACTGAAGACGGGTCCCCTGTAGAGGTCTAACGGACCGAGATCACCGGGTATCCCGAATACGAACACCAGAGTGTCTAGACACATATTGACGTAGGAAAATTTTTGACGACGGACTTTCAGACCGAAGATCATGGACTTAGATCTACAACTCTAGGTGGGGAGACCCTATGACCGTCCAAAACCGTGTACAAGTTGATGACCTTCGATGACTTTCATAATATCCGACGAACCTGTTCGTCGGTGTCCTTTCATATTATCCGACGAACGTGTCTAAGCTCTTTGTCGATTCTCGACCCCGTCGTGACTTATCGTGTCAAGTAGAGGATATGTTCTAGTCACGAAGTCCGGATCTCCTCTACTAACAAAATATATGACACTTCTTTAGTTGTGTCTCTCAGTTCGTCTTACTTCTTTGTCCCTCCGTTGCAGGACGTACTTGTTTATTCTTTACCTCTATTGATTAAATGGACTACTTCTCAAATTCTTTATCAGTATTTCTAAGACTGACTTGACATCTCTTTTTACTTACTCGTGTCACTCCTGAAGTCGCCTCTTACCTTCATATGGTTTATCTTTAGTGTTCGACTTACTATGTCATTGACTCAACTTTTTATGTGATCTTTCAAAGTTGTTGTCTGATCTACTTCGTCTTCTTTCCTAGAAGACAGTGAACTTCTGTTCCGTCACCTTGAGTGGGTTAGTTTCGTCGTTTTTCTTTCTGTTTACTTTTGTTCACTTCTATCGATTCCCTAAACACACACATACACACACACACAATCAACGAATCAACACAGGGTGAGAAACACTGGGGTACCTAACATCGGGCGGTCCGAGGAGACAGGTACCCTAAGAGATCCGTTCTTATGACCTCACCCAACGGTCAAGGAAGAGGTCCCTTCCCTAAATACGACGATTCAGCGAAGTCAATACAGGTTGAGACACACTGGGGTTCTTATGACCTCACCCAACGGTAAAGAAAGAGGTTACGTACTTTCACTTCAGTGAATCAGCACAGACTGGGAGTCGCTGGGGTACCTGACGTCGGAGACGTCGGTCCAAGGAGACAGGTACCCTAAAAGGTCCGTTCTCATGACCTCATCCCACGGTAACGGAAGAGGTTTCCCTAAATACTGTCTTGTGGTTTATTTGATTGTAAACGTAAAATACTGAGGTTCTTCTTTCTCTTTCTCCGTCTTTAGAATAAACTTCTTTATTGCCGACTTTTGAAGGGATTGGACCCTATCCTTTGTTTGTGAACCTAGATACCCCGGGTCTCTCAAAGTTTTTTATATTTAAGTTTCTCAGGGTGTCCTTCCGTGTATCAGTTTACAGTTTTCAATTTTTGTTCCTCTTTTAACATTTTCGTAGCTCTCTTTTCGTTGAACGAGACATGTTCCAATGGGGGTATTCTGTTAGTCCTCTGAAAAATTCGTCCTCTAAAAGTCCGGTCTTGTTATACGAGTTTTATACACACCCATCCGATGACCACCGAGTCACCATTTCTTAGACGGACTGTTACGTCCTCTGTACCCAAGCTAGGGACCAGACTCGACTAGGGTGTACACGCGGTGGCGATGACCCGAACACGGGGTCCCGCACCCTCGACGTCACCGACGTCGACCGTGTGGATCTCGGGCACGAGACGTTGTTCCCCTTCGTGGTGTCGCTCTTCGGGTACGGGACGCCCGCCTCTCGTCGGGGGTGAGTGGCGTTGGTCTCTTTTCGGTGTGTCGTCGTTTCTGGGCGGTGTCGGTTTTTGCTGGTTTATTTTTGTGGACTCTGTTTACTTTTACCTTACAGTGTGTGGTTTTAAATACATGACGTCGGTTTTAATGGTTTATTTTTGTGGACTCTGTTTACTTTTGCCTTTACAGTGCATGGTTTTAAATGTATTACGTCGTTTTTAAAAGACTCTCCCTCCAAGTATTACTATTCACGGATGAAGTTCTTTGTTCTTGTAAAAGATTACTTATTGGATTGAAATATGAACTTCCCTGATCTTTTTATTTTTGTTTATTTCGGGTTTCAATCATCCACCTTCCTCTATCGTTTACATCTCATCTTTATTTATTTTATCTCTCTCCCTTTTTTTTTCTTTTGTTTCGTTTTGTTTTTAGATCTTTCTAGTTACTTTAATTCTCGACCAAGAGATTTTGTTGTTTTGACTACTTTGAAATCTGTGTGACTTTTTTATTTCCTTCTCTTAATCTTCGTTTATTGTAGTCTTTACCTTCTCTTCTATAAAGTCGACTACGGTCTCTTTATATTTTCTAGTACTCTGATGACACTTATCAATATACGGTTACTTAACCTGTTGAGTCTTCTTTATCTATTTAAGGATCTACGTATGTCAGATGGTTTTGACTTATTGTTATTTTATCTTTTAGATTTGTTTGGTTGATGGACATTCTTCTAACTTAGTCATTAGTTTTTGAAAGGTTGTTTGGTTTCAGGTCCTGGTCTGACGAAGTGACCACTTGAGATGACTTGTAAGTTCCTTCTTAACAATGGTTAAGAAGAGTTTGATCTTTGAGAGGTTTTGAGTTTGAGAAGTTTTTCTTTTCCATCTTTGATAAGATTTGAGTAAATTACTCCCGTCGTAGTTTCACCTCACTGTCAGCGAGTCAGTTCAGACTGAAAAACGCTGGGGTACCAGATATGTCAGGTACCTTAAGAGGTCGGGGGAGTACGTTTTTGGTCTTTTCTTACGGTGTTCTTTTCTTTTAATGTCCGGTTATAGAGATTTTCTAAGAACGTTTTAAGGAATTGTTTTATAATCGTATGGTTTAGGTTGTTACCGAACATGTGGTGCTAATTTACCCCAAATAAGGTGTCTACATTCCTACCAAGTTATAGACGTTTAATCAGTTACACTATATGGTGTAATTTTTCATTTAGTTACCTTGTTTTATCTTTCGGGTCTCTATTTAGATGTGTGTATACCTGTGGAATAGAAACTGTTTCCTCCGTTCTTATATGTTACCTAATTTCTGTTAGAGAAATTGTTCACCACGACCCTTTTGACCAGTTGGTGAACATTTTCTTACTTTGATCTAGTGAAAGATTGTGGTATGTGTTTTTATTTGAGTTTTACCTAATTTCTAGATTTACATTCTAGTCTTTGATATTTTGAGGATCTCCTCTTGTATCCGTTTTGTGAGAGGCTGTATTTAGTGTCGTCCTAGGAGATACTAGGTGGAGGGTCTTAAGACCTTTATTTTCGTTTTTATTTGTTTACCCTAGATTAATTTTAATTTTCGAAGACGTGTTGTTTCCTTTTATATTCGTTCCACTTTTCTGTCGGAAG